>JAUTXW010003352.1:297500-570137 GCA_030620095.1 Kuschelorhynchus macadamiae
GCAAATGCCACTTAACACTCACGAGTATCTCTTTAAGGCATATATATATATATACGCGTCTTGAGAAATAGTTTTAATTAATTGCTTCCAAACACGTAAAATTAAACAATGCTTATTTATTATTATTGATTTATAAGGTACCATTTATTGATATATGGCGACTTTTTAATTGATTTTCCCAGTCCAAGAGGTCACGCCAAGCAAAAATACCGGCGCCAAACATGCGAACGTTTCGACCAGATTGAAACGCAGTCGTTATTATCGTTAAAGACACACCACTCAATCACCTCGTTCTGCCATTCACTGTAAATCGTTTGGTTTATTACAGTTTTGCAATTAAAATTCTCTAATAAGGAATGTTTTATTAATTACGAGTATTATATAGCAGTATTATGACTTTCCCACTCTATATTGTATATCATCTATCTTTACAAAAATCAGCTTTATCTGATTAAACATAATGTATAAATTGTTAAAAAAACGAAAAACCCTTCAGCTTTTTAGTTGTTATTAGAACTAGTAAATTAATATAAGGAAAAAAACCACAAAATATACTGAAATTATCAACACTTTACTTGATACCGGGTAACACAGGATGTTGCCACTCCTCCCATTTTTTTTTTGTAAACTTTAACGTAATATTTGAAAATTTTATGATGTAATTTTTATAAATAAAAACCCATCTTTGAAATTAGGTTGAATAAAAATTGATGTAAGTACCGACTCAGGGCGTACTATTGTTTTTAGGTACTTGAACTATTGAAGAGTGTGTGCAAGATGGGTCCCAAAACAATCAACGCCCGAAGTGAAACAAAAACGCATCGAGGCTTATTATGTTCTGCTCAGATGTTATGAAAATGAGGTGCCTATCTTTCTGTAGCGAATAGTGACTGGGGATGAATCCTAGTATCACAATTTCCACTGCAAATAATTCTCCAAAGAATGGCGTCCTTCTAGATCATTTAAACTCAAAAAAAATTTGAACCTGCTCCATCAGTTAGTAAGGTCATGTTAACTGTATTCTGAGACAAGAAAAGAATACTTGTGGACGATTATATGATCAGAGGTAATACAGTTATAGTATAGAAAAACTGAAGCCGCAATATGGACAAAACATTGAGGATCTTTGTCTTGCTCCAAAGAAACAACCGGAATCATCTAATAGTTAAAATTTGAAGTCATAGAATATCCTCCTCACTCTCCAGATTTGGCCTTAAGTGATTATTAGAGTTTATTTAAATTCAATTTCAAAATGTCGATTATTTCTCAAAAAAGTTTGTATTTTCTTGAGGACTAGGAAACAAATTTATCATTATCACATTATTGGTGCACTTAAAGGCAGTGGCGGCTCGTGGCAAGTTATATTGGGAGGTCAATAACAAATTTAAAAATAAGCATACATAAAATAAAAATAAATATCTTATATTTAAATTGAGTTTTAAATTCTCTTAAAGTTCAGGTCTTCTCTTCGTTCTTTAGAATTGGAAAAATGCTGAATGATACGTTCGTTAAAATTGAACGCACATTCCTTTTATAAACGATTTCTCGATACTTAACATTGCTAAAGCGGATAGTCTATCTTCGCCCAACTCCTCAACAAAATGTATAAGCCCTTGAAAAACCCCTGGATTTTCAGACAAAGCCGTTTCATCATGACCACGTAGTGCCAGCTCGAATGCACCACAAAATTTTACACAATCTATAATTTTGTTTAAAATATAACGATTTTTGGATACATTTTCATTAAAATCTCTAAGGGATTTTCTATAAGCTGTGTCTAGCTGAGTGCGAATATCAACACTTCCGACCGTAGCATAGTTCAGCGAACATTTCATGTGATCTGCAGAAAACGCATGTTTTTTTTATTTTTTATTTTAAGTGTTTTAAGTTTTTAACACCGGTTTTGCACCATAATGAGACCGACGGGTCCTTAGAAAACAACAAACAAACATAGCTGTAAAATGAGTTAGAGACTCCACAACCACATATCCAGTTAGCTAAATCGTACATACTTTTGCGAAAGTTTCGTTGAACCTCTTTATTTTTGTCTTTACTAGTTTGTGGTATACTAAGTTCTGGCAAATTGCGACCACTCACCTTGAATTCGGTTATTTTCTCAAAATTAAGTTCGTTAGCACTCTTTAGTTGTTTAATTTTTTGCACTACTGACATTTTATTTCATCTATATTTACAACTCAAACATAGACCACCTTGAAATTGGTTATTTTTGCAAAATTAAGTTCGTAAATCTCTTTTTAGTTACAAAAAACAGTATACAAATCAATTTTCATCGATTAAAAACCTTCGAAACAATATCGAGTTAAAACATCGACCGCGCGACCTCTGAACTATTGAACTTCCGCATGTCGACGTGATGCCGCGACCGTTGGATCGAATTATGAGAAGAGACCGGCTGATGACCCAAATCTCGATTTCATATTTCATTTGCTATCACGTTCGGCTGCCGCTCGGTAGCTGTGAAATCTTCGAGTACTTTCGTCAAGCTCTAAGGTAATCAGGGCAATTCGGACTGCCCAGCCTAGCTTAGTATAGCGTATTTTATGATGCCTAAGGAACGCAGCGAGACCATTCGAAACTCCGCGCGCGGCTAATAGTGTAGCGTATTTAACTTTTCCCAAGGTTCGCGTTGTATTACAACTATTAGGAGAGACGGTCAAACGAATAATTTATTTTCTGAAATATTTTTGGGGGCTCATTGCCCAAATGACCCTATGGAAGAGCAGCCACTACTTAAAAGTAAAGTCATCTGATGGCCCGCTTTTTGAAGACGACAATAACATAAAAGAAGCGCTGCAATTATTTTAAATATTTCCTTCGAGTATAAAAATTCCCATAAGGGGTGTACAATTGTGTTACTATTCCTATTTATAAAGTTAAAAATAATTTTGTTTTAGTTTCACACGGAAAACTGCTCTTGATAAAAATAATCAGTTCGAACTGTTCTGTTGTTACGAACCCTAACCTTTTCTATTACAAAATTCCTGTTGCGAGAACTGTCATGTCCCTTTCGATCATAAAAATAAATATCGTTGTTCTAAGTCATGTCCTGCTTGTCAAAAATCTCCAGTTTGTCAACTTGAAATTAAAATACGACCATTACTATTTCTACTATGGATCAGATCAAAATAAAATACGAACCCTCACTATTCCTGTTTTTACGACCCCTTACTATTCCTATTTTTAAAATTACATTTTTTTTCACAACGGAAAATTGCTCTTAATCAAAATAATCGGTACCAGCCCTTACTATTTTACGACTCCCTGCTATTCCTATTTTTACGAACCCTTACTATTTCTATTACAACTACAACAATCGGTTTGATTTGTTACTCTTAATATTCGAAAAACAGGAAAGGAAACAGAAAAGAAGGTCAACAACTGTCTTTATAAGATTGTGAACTTTGATGGCATATATCCCGGAATCGAAACGTCGGCGAAAAAATGTGACTTCGGATTTGTTATCAGCGTCTGAAAATCTATCAGTATACCGAAAATCATCAAAATCGGCGATGGTAAGTATTAAGTAAATATTTACCAAAGTTAGTGTATAACACGAGGGTCCGGTAAACTATCCTGACAGACGACTTTTGCATATTTTATTTTTTTTTGCAGATAGTACCCATTTGCAATATTACATTTCGAAAATAAAAATTGCGGGATATGCAGGAGTTTTCCTAAAAAAATTAATTAAAAGTCACACTCGGTCACAATTTGACAGCCTTAAAACGAAAAATTTAGCAATGTTGCCAGATTTTATATTTACCAATTTATTAAAGGAAATGAAATGACCAATTGAAAATTATTTGGACAACAAAATTGTAATTATTTATTGTTATTATTATAGTTTTAATGAAGGTTTTATTGACGAACCTGGGCTAACCTAACGTTAGCGGGACAGATTCACCTAACGATATAGTTTCTGTTACAGAAACATCCCCCTTGCAATATAGACTCGAAATTCGGTTAGCGCGCTACCGCGCGCTTTCTTTACAGAAAACCTAACCAATCCTAACATAACCTAATCCGCATTTTTATTAATTAAAAGTTTTGTTATACAAAAATTGAGTTTTACGTGTATCATAACGTGTATAGGTATTTCTTTAATTATGGCAACGTCGCACATCAAATTAAAAACAAGCATGGCGAGAGGAACAGTCGGAAAGATGTTTGAAATCAAAATTACCTTTGATTTGTATAATAATTACATCTTAAAGTAAATTTTGAGTGCTGATGAGAGTTTTCCACACATTTTCTCAATTTGAACTGCTAGAATTGTGGACAAAAACAAAAAGAAACAAAAATAAATGAGTTTTAAGAGTGTCAACATAGTTTACCGAAACCATAACACGATACAAAGCAATGTATTTTAAGCAATCCACAATTTTCACGTCTCGTTCGTATAAGGCACACGTTAGTCGTTTCAGGAAACCACCACATTCCTACTACTGACCCTGACAGTTTTATACCAGAAAGTAGAATGAAAGAAGAACTATATAGTGCAAAACTATTTTAGGTTGACAAAAAATACGTCATGGCCAAAACTGTCACATTTTAAAATTTTTAGGTCTTTAGGCAAACGAACTAATCAAAGACCTATACTCTGTTTTCACCAAAAAATGTCGATTAAAGTGGATAAACAACTGAGCCCGGAAGAACGCCTAAAATGTCTCTTCGATTACTCAGGAAAAGTCGAAATTGATAGCTGCGTGAGTGCAAAACTTTACTACAAATCCGGACTCAACATGTTTAGACAATTCAACATATATTACAAGGAGGCCAACTGGGAAAACGCAGTGTGCATTTATATAAAATATGAAATTTTATTTTTCGACAAAATGAAAAAACACCCTGAATACAGCAAAATTCCCGTGCAAGTTAAATCGATAAATGCTGCGAATTTTCGAATCATTAAACCTAAAGCTGAGCACGCCAAGAGAGAGCTTTTCAAACAATATAGGAGAGAATACGTTTCTTACTTGGAAGAACTGAAAGCAAGGAGATTTCAGCAGGATACATTTAAAGAGCCTGAAAACATGCCTCAGGTAGAAGTTCCAGGTAAATATTTTATAACACTTTCTAAAATTTTATTCTAATAACTCATTATTCTCTGTTACTGCGAGAACATTGAATTATAATATGACTTCCATAAACCGTCATATCCTCTCAAGTAAATAGGTTCACATCGAAGTGAGACATTCTATTTTATTAGAGACTGAATCAGTCTCGGTCTCGGTCTCGGAAAAAGTTTACGGCTTCGAGACCGAGACCTACTTAGTCTCATAATTATTGTTCGCCGAGATGTTATTTAGACAAAAGTACATGGAAGCCTTCGTTCGAAACCCAAAGTTTTTCCAATCTTAAAAATTTAATGTAAAAAAACCCAATTTTTGAACAGTTCAGTAAAGTAGAAAAAATGTGGGTATATTTATATAAAAAATTATTCCAAAAATCTATAATTCGAAATGATATTGCCAACAGATGGAATCAGTAAAGGAAGATATAGGGACAATAGTAGGTGTATCAAAATAAATGTCAGATATCCCTTGTTCTTTGGACATCAACAGAAAGGCCACACATCACTAGAGTTACTTAAACAACCATCCACAGAACAACAATTATTTGACATTTCGAAAGATATGGAAATGGAATAAGATACATTAAACACAAAATAAAGACACACTGTATAATGCTACCGAACTCATGCAAGCAACGTGCTGGGCATTCTAGGGACAGACGTTATAATTTAATAGGTAGAAAACGATCGATGGCCAAGTAAAGCACCCTTAGGTATTCTGTAAACTTTGCTATTTTGAACCAAAAAATTAAATTGTGCCGGCTGAATCAACAATAATATCAAGTTCCTCAAGCGATGATAACTATGACACCGATTATACATCAATATTTGAAAAAAAAAGTGATTCCGAAAATTGGAGAAAAGAAATAAAAGAATATTTACAATTAAAGCGCGCTCCAAAGGGTACAGATATTTTAGAATGGTGGAAAGCACACGATAAACAATTTCCAAATTTAGCCAAAATGGCAAAAGATCTTTTGTCTATACAGGCGCCCTCCGTAGCAGTAGAGCGTTTATTTTCACAAGCAGGGTTAATTATTAAGCATGTTAAATGAAACTTCAAACAAATGCTTATTATGTATTCATTCATGGTATAAAAGTAACTTGAAAATAATATTTTTAGGTTTATTATATATGTTGAAATAAAATCTAAAAATATATTTATAATGTATGTTTAGAAAGTTAAATTTTTACTTTGTTATTAGAACAGTTCGTTATTTTTTAAGCGTTGTAGTTGAATTAGCTTTATTGATCATCTATTTAAAATGCTAATCCAAATTCTACTTTGTGTTTTGTTTGGTGAAAATCTTGTCCATATGTATATGTATTATTTTTATTATACACATATAGTTAAAAATTTTATATCGTCCATTATTTGCAAATACAAACAAAATCAATACAAAAATATTGTTCTATAAAACCCATACCTTCTTTAATTAGCAAGCCATCGAAGCGATTAAAGAAGAAAATGTTAAGAAAAATTTTCACTGATTTTTTTTAACAATTTTTTGTTTATTTTGAGTCGGAAATTTTTTAAACAAAAATCACCACAATTCCTTTGTCTGTTGGAGTCTTTACCGTATCTATACGTATCTATTAGTTGTTAGAGTCTATTAGTTATTAATTATTGAACCAAAAACTAAAAATTTTTGGATTTTAGTTACTTTCAATAATTAAACATAAAAACCGACTATAAATTTATAAAGATCACAATATCAAAATCCTATATAGTATAGTTGTGATAAAGTGTCTCTCTTTGAGAACAGGGTAGCAATTTACGGTTTTCGACATGTAAAGTGGAATATAGAATTTCTAAATTTGGGAAATTCTCTTTTTATGGTTATTTATATCGTTTAAATTACTATTTCACTAGTATCATTGTTATAAGAATAAGTACAATGGTAGTATAATATAATTATAGAAAAATTATTTTTTGCATACATTAATTTGCCCCCAAATATATATTTATTGAATCATTTTGTCAAAATAAATAATTTACGAACATTAGTTATTTTGCTCCTTCACTTTGAGATCGAGACCGAGTGTCGATAGGTAAGTCTCGGTATCGGTCTCGGTCTCGAACACCAAGTCTCGGTCTCGGTCTCAGTCTCGTTTTGAGACCGAGACTAGTCTCGTGGTCTCGCGAACCCCTTGTCGATCTGTGTTTACCGAAGCGTGACTCGGTGTAACTGCTGAAGCCCGTATCTCTTCTAAAATTGTTAGGATGCTTATAAATTTCAATAGATTCTTTAATTTTGCGTTTATAGAATTCCAAAACCGATGCAAGAACTTTGGTTTATTTTACATTTATGACATGTCCAGTAGAATATTGGTGTCCAGATATAGCAGATTGTACAATTTGTTTCTTTCTGATAACATCGTTCATGTTCATTAAGCTTAGTTGATATGGATAGTCCAGTTTCTCCAATATAGACATCACCCAGGAATTGCATATACTCCTTCCGTTTGGAAACGAATAATGTCCTTTGGCGATTGCAAACATTGTCCAATTTTCTTGTGTGGAAGATTGTACGTATGTTGGACCGGCGAAGTAATCTTGCAACCTTATCTGTGGTTCCATATTTTCTAATTGATCGTCTAATATCCTCAGTGCAATATCCATTACCTCTCAAAGCTTGACCCAGTTTATCTGTTTCCGATTGTAAAGAATTTTGGTCATAAATCGCGAGGGCTCTTTAAACCAATGAATTAAGATCTGATTGCTTTTGTGCTGGATGATGATGAGAATTTGCATTTAAGTACCTGTTCGTATGTATTGATTTTTTATATACAGTGGGTCCTAAGGAACCATCCCCTTTCCTTTGTACAAGAACATCTGGAAAGGGAATCGTGCCTTCTGATTCAATTTCCATTGTAAATTTTATATTAGCATGTTGTTGATTCAGATGATCAAGAAACCCAGGGAGGTTTTTTGGACCATGTAGCCATATTACAAAAGTGTCGTCTACATATCGGAACCGTGATTTTTGTGGAGACGACTCTAATGCTTTCTCCACAAAAGCTTCCATGCAGATATTGGCTACCACTGGTGACAGCGGAGATCCTATGCCTGCCCCTTGTTTGAGGTTTGCTCATAGAAAGTTGCTTGAAAGACAAAATACGTTGATGTACGACATGCTTCAATTAGATCTAAAAGTGAATTGTCAATATTATTATGGTGAAATAAGTCTGATATTACAGAAATATCAAATCATTTATAGGCACATTCGTATATAGCGGTTCTACATCGAAACTGACTAAGATATCTTTGGGATCTAATAGGATTGATTTTAGTTTTTCCACAAAATGCGTAAAGTTTCTGATATATGAATGTGTTTTTCCTGAAAAAATATTAAGAATATTTGAAAGATATTTATCAATTTTATAAGTAGGAGATCCTATTGCATTGACGATAGGTCGAAGTGGTACATTAACCTTGTGTATTTTAGGTAGTCCATAGAACCGTGGGATCCTTGAGCTCCTTGGCCTTAACATCTTCTTCTCCTCTGGTGGTAGGTTGGATGCGTTTATAAGGTTGTTTATCCGTCTCTCAATTTTGTTGGTCGGGTCTGCTTGAATTACTCTGTAGATGTTGTCCTTCCAAAAGTAATTCTATTTCCTTCACGTAATCTGTTTTGTCCATGACGACAGTGGCATTTCCCTTGTCCGCTGGAAGGACCAAAATGTCTGTATTGTTGTTTAATGATTTTATCGGCGTTCATTCCACAGCTGATAGATTCGACTTAGGCGGGTTTGCGACAGCTTCTTCTGCTGGAAGTCTTCTAATTGTCGCTTCACGGATGACGCTATGTCTTCTACGGGTATGTTCTTTGGTGTAATGGCTTAATTTTGACCTTTAGAGAGGATAGATTCTTCTGCTTCAGTAAAAATTTTGGAAGATAAATTTATAACGGTGTCCTGTGGCGGTTTTAGTGGTCTTTGGCTGTCTAGCAGTCCTTCGAACTTTTTCTGTTGCTTAATGGAAACTGCTTGATGTATCCTTTCTGCTTACGCATTGGCATTGTCATCGGGAGTTCTAAATATTTGATATTCAAGTACAAAAGCTAATTTTAACTGAATATTTAACAACTTGCGAGCATTTATTTCCAAATCACGTCGAGTAGCTTTTATCCTTTCTCTTACCAATGAAAGATGAAAGGAGAAAAGATGAAACACCATATAGCATCAAAAAGTGTTACATAAGAAAATCAAAACATAGTGTCAATACTTATCTGACAAGCGGTAGGTCTGACAACGTCGCAGATATCACGAACGAATGCCAAACCATGTTTTACCCCTACGTTTCAGTTTAGTTTTGATTAGAATATTGGCAACATTGTCAGTGTCATAATAAGAACGATTGGGATCAATAAACCAAGTATACCAAATCTAGAGCGTCAAATATAGCAGATTCTGACATATTTGCCCGTTTTTTCTCTTGTATCTTTATACACTAAATCTGTCTTTTAGTTTTAACAAAAACAAAACCAGCGTCCCCGAAAGCTACACCTTCAGAATCTCCTAGACCGTCAATCAAGAAAGAGAAACCTGAAAATATGGACCAATCTATACCGAATTTGCGAAGTTCGACATTCGATATCAAAAGCAATTACAGTTTCCAAACGTCCAGGAGGATAACCCAGCAAGGACGACCAAAGCCACCGGTTGAAGAAGAGGAGATGGTGACCGAAACTTACCACAGCAGTTCTTCGAACTCCGCCACACCTCCAAACACAGATCACATAATTGTGAATCGTCAATCCACCCCCAAGAGCGCTACTAAGTTTAATCAAAAGGGAGCTTAGCTATGATTAAATAGTATGTTGATGAAGTTAAATGTTGCTTTTATTTATAGACTTAAAAAAAATCGCTAAAAATTTAAAAATAATATTTTTTTTTGTTCCTTAAATACAGACATTTTGAAGCCGACGCCCAAAGCAGCCTCACCCAGCCGTTACAAAATATATTTGACGTATTTTATATTACATTACACATAAACCAAATATATAGCTTGCTATATATTTATACATCTTTTAAAACTGGTGCCCGAATCACTTGCTCTAAAGGCTCCTTTGTTTTCAAATTTCCGATAAAACAGAATGCACAGAATTAAAAACAAACGAATTTGTTTGTATCTGTCTAACATACAGAGTGAAAAGTTGGGTTGCAACATTTTCGGCAGAGAAAAACATTTCCTATATTTTACGAAAAATTAAACAAATTTAAAAATATATTGTTGACAGAAGCCAACTCGTAATTTTTATATACAATATATGTAGAAACTTTCACTTTATTATCAGTGGCGGCTATTCAGGTGAAGTAGGTGAAGTGCTACTTCATCCGGAAAAATAAACAAGCAAACATCTAACTATATTTATTATATATCTCTTAAAATTTAAGTTTTTACATTCCTTTATTCACCTAATTGGCAAAAAATAAACTGTACATCTGGAATAAATATTTTACTTGACCGTTGGCGAGATGTCTTTGTAAAACTTTCAATCGAACTCTATTATAACAACTATAACAGTGGCGCAAACCGCTTCGACTTTGATGGAGGTGCTATGTTTAGTTTACGATTTTCCTACTATATTGCCATGACAACGCGTACGCGATGACGTCGAGCACATGGAAGAATAACGTTAACCAGCGCCATACAACGCTCTCGGTGAATTGCTAACGCAGTACACTACACCCACGTGTCGTTCAGTTTGGGGTGGTTGTTTGCTTTTATTTTCGCGGATTTCGCTGCAACCGGTTAATTCCTTTGCAGTTTACTTGACTGTTTTGTGTATATCTATATCTATATATCTATATATCTAAATATATATATATATATATATATATATATATATATATATATATATTATATATATATATATATATATATATATATATATATATATATATATATATATAAATGATAATATAGGACTCCGTACCATCGAGAAAGAACAAGAAGTGCCAAAAACCATTGCACATAGAATCCTGCGTAAAGAGAAATACCATCCTTATAAATACTGTATCTGCCATGCTTTGCATCCTGGAGATGAAGAACGTAGAACAACTTTCTGTGAGTGGTTCACACGAAAATGCGATGAAAATCCCCAATTTGCCCACCAGGTTCTTTGGACCGATGAAACTTATTTATCTAACATTGGTTTTTTTCATAGAAAAAATAGACATTATTGATCAACAAAAAAATGAAAACCGATCCCGCACATCCAAACACCAGAATCGGTTTGGAATAAATGTTTGGTGTGGTATTTTGGGAAACCGCATCATTGGACCATTATTTTTTGAAGGAACCCTCAATTCCGAGAGGTATGGTCAGTTCCTAAGAAACGAAATTGAAGAGGCACTGGATGACTTGCCTTTAAACCTGACCCATAACATGTGGTTCCAACAAAATGGGACTGCCCCTCACAATTCAAGACTCAACATGGATTATTTAAGAAATCGATTCGGAAATAATTTAATTGCTGCTCGTGGTCCAATTAGCTGGCCTCCTCGGTCACCAGACCTTACACCCCTGGACTTTTTTCTTTGGGGGTATCTGGAAAATGACGTTTATTGGCAAACATTTCAAGATATTAAAAATCAAGTCGCAGTACGAGAATCCATCCGAAAAATAACACCGGAAATGCTAGAAAATATAATGAACGAAATTGTTTATTGTTCCTATTTATGTTTAGAAAATGAGGGCGGCATTTTTGAAAATAAGAAAAATGATTAATTGTATTTAGTTAATAATAAGTTTTTATGTAAGTTAATACTAATACAATGCTTCACATCTAAATTAGATAAGTTCATAAATTTGTTATTATTTTGTAGGTTAATTTTTTAGAACTTTATTATTGTATTAACATTATTAATAATAATTGTTGTTGATGTAAATTGCTTTAATAAAAAAAAACAACTTTATTCATATTATCGCTTTAAATACTATTATCACACCTGATACCAACACAAATAAAATAATTATTCATTTTTTTAAAGTCTACGGTAAGAGCTAGATCAAAATAAATTTAGCGTTACCATAGCAACTTTTTTTTCTCGACAAGATAAACTAATCAGATTTTTGTTCCGGCGTTTCGTTTTTGCGGAAACATCATCGAATATCAATGATGTTTTTTTGAGTCCGAAACGTCGAATAAATGCAAAGTGTGATATATCATTGAATTTAGAATTAAAAATGGAGCTTATTAAGCACACAACAATTTTTTTCGACTATTTAAAAAAATAAAGTTGATGGTGGATGTGAAAAAACGAAACGTCGGATTCGAAATCCAATTACGCCGTCTTGTAGAGGAGAAAAAGTGACAATGAAAATGTACAATTTGTTTTCCAATATTTTTGAAAATAGAACCAGAAAAAAATAAAAACGAAATCGCGAGTTTTCGGTTTTTTCCAAATTTCTTCGGAAGTAGTCGGAACATTCCAAATCTGAAAACGTCATCTTGCAGAGTTCAGTGGAGCGCAACTTTTTTTTTAATTTAAACATCTCTGCATCTCTGCTAGTTTACGAGATTCCTGTAGAGTTAATTCTTATCCGGGACACCCTGTATATATATTATATATATAAAAAAATATGTATTTTGATGAAAATCGCATAAATAAAAAACATAGTGGGTGTGTAAAGTTTTTCACTTTAAAAGGGTGCAAGATTGATTTCGTAGTATGTCCACCCTATATAGGCGTGAACAAAAATTTTATCTTTCCTATATGCATTGATGCTTGCCATGGTTAAATTACCAACCAAAACGCCCAATTTTAGATTTTTGCCATTTTTATAGTTATTTGAAAAATACCTTCAGTTTTCAAAAAATAACACATAACCTTAATTATCTCGGAAACTACGCAGAAATCGTCTGTAGTTTAAATTGGTAACTTATATTTATTTTTGATAAGGAATCAAATAATGGACAAAATTGCAGGGTGTCCCATTTAAAATTTTATAGTTCATGTCGTCCCAGCAAAATTCGGACACCCTGTATACGTGGAAACGTAATATTTTAAAAGAACCTCAAATTTAAGGAAACTTTTTTCGTATCTATTACGGATTTTCAGATAGAATGGTGGGTACTTTTATGTGGAACACGGCCTACGATTTTGGACATGCAATCATGTACTTTGCGTGCAGTTATAGAAAACAATTGCCATCTTCCTCATAGCCTAAACCACAAATCTTTAAATCCCACTTCTAAAAACTCTTCTTTTCTTCAGTCAAGATAACCACATTCCCCTTAAGCTTTTAGATATCATGGTCTGCCATGGATTAAAACAAAAATCTATCATTTAATGTCAAAGTAACTGCAAATCTTTAAATCCCACTTCTAAAAACTATTCTTTTTTTCAGTCAGGATAACCACATTCCCTAGTTAGAACTTAAGCTTTCAGATATCACGGTCTGCCATGGATTAAAACAAAAATCCTTTAATGTCAACGTAGAAAACGGCAAATTATTATCTTCACGATTTCATTCATAATTTAATCGATGAATTACGACGAAGTGGAAAATATGAAGATGGTTACACGCAGCTGTAAATTAACGCTGCGTATTAATTAATTACGTTTTATATTTTTCAATATTATAAATGTGCGAGTGTGGGTGAATTTGCCTTTTGCAGCTACCCATTATTTATCACCGCGAATGCGATAAATCTTTATCTTCATTAATTAAAAGGCCATTTTATTTTTAATGTACGTGCCTGCAAAGCTGCACGGTGTGTTATTACAGCTTGTTCCTTTACGAATGAAGTGTCCGTCATTTTGTATATGACCCTTGGTATACGCACGGAAGTTACTGGCAGGCATATAACCATGTTTAGGACAGTATCTTTTTAAATATTTACAGACGGGGTATGTGAAAACGTAAATCATACTCCTTACGTGGGATTCACAAAGTTAGAGTTTATTTCGATTTAATATTTTCTCTATTTAATCGCAAATCTTGAGAAAACCTGGAAACCACAAATTTATGAGATAATTGCATACTCACATAAAAAATGTGATATAAAAATTAAACCAACATCAAAGAAATTCACTAAAAAGTGAAAAATAAAGTTTCTAATAGGAACTAAAGAGGTTTCTTAGCAACACATTATTAAAAAAGGGTTAAATTGAACAAATTTAATTATTTATATTTAGATGAATATTTACGTCAGTACAGGCTGTCGCATTTTGGATATTTTTGCGGGATATCTCCGTTATTTTTATAGATAGAAAGTTGAGGTTTTCGCGACATTGTGCTACTTTTTCTTAAAACTAAAGATACCGTTAACAAAATTTCCATGGCCCTTTTAGTTTTTAAGATACAGGGCTAAATTGAAAATGTTGCAAACATTTGAAAACCGTTTCTTATATAACTTTTCCCGTAGAACTCAATTCCTCCTTCGAAATTAGTATACACGGTCAGGTCAAAAAGTTATCGGACCCTACTTTATTTTTTTAAGTGGAACACCCTGTATATTTATAGACTAAAAAAATTGCCATTTGTTACCTTTTCGAGAATATATAATAGTATGCACTTTTTCTCAGAAACACGCAAATAAATGACAATTTTCTGAAATTAAATGCATAATTTAATAGTAGTCTATGGCTATTGTTTATGACAAATAAAAATAGCATACCAAAACTGGCATAGTGAAAATCAACATTTAATGTGTGAAAGGGCACAACAAGGACGCTTTGAAGTTGGGATGCTATGTTTTATTTTGGGCTGACATATAGTTTATACGATTTTTAAGGAAATCTTACAGCACGTAGCAGGGGCGTGCGGTGAAATTTTAAGAAAGGAAAGCAATTTTTAGAAACTTACCTGTTTGTAAAGTAATTCAATTCTTCGATCATTTTTTACAAATTCGTCAATGACGTCATCATAAAAAGATCGATGCTCCGACATATTTTGGAGAAGTATAAAATGGACAACAGCGATATATGCGAAAGTCTCTCCTGCCCTGTTCAATTTCTCACGCAATTTTTTATACGTTTAAGTGTTGAAAAATTGCGTTCTACTGATGAACTTGTGGCAGGTATTGTCGATACTAACTCACACAATTTCGACACTTCAGTGTAGGCATCTTCCAGCTCTTTGTCTTTCAAAAATTGCATTAGTTCCTTAGCGTTATTTTTTCCGCTAATGTCATCAGTTTCGTAAATCACTTTTAGTTCAGATCGCAGTAACACTCGGTCGAAGAACTGGCCATAATGAAGAAGAAGATATTTAAACGCATCTTCTGGAAAAGTTTTTCCTTTAAAGGTATCAAAATTGCAGAGCTCGAGGAATTTAAAATCATTTAAACCATTAAATCTATAGTTTATTTGTTGCTGAATTTGATCGATTATTTCATAAAAGAGGCGTCTGTATGATGTTTGAACATCTCCAACCTTGTCTGTTCGAAGACGCTTGGCTTGTGGCTCTACATTTAACGTCATCGTTTTCTCCCAAAATAGGCCAAAGTCATCTCTTTTTTGGCTTAACATGGACTTAAAATCATCCACTTTTTTTAGGCAAAAAGCAATATCATTTGTTTTAGTTTGTAATATATTAAAAACATTGTCCAGGAATGGAAATATTTCTGAAAATATGTTCAACAAATAATTAAAATTAAAATCTCGTTTCAAACAGTCCAAAAACCCCCTCGAACTATTGCTTCTGAGTCCCACGTTTCATTATTTTCTATTATATTGTTGCAATATATTACTACATATTGTAACAGCGGAAATTAAATCATTCTGGATTCCATTCGACGTTCCGCGAAAAACGCTAGACTGCTCTAAACGATTTTTTAAGTAATTATCATATTTGGCCATTAAACTAAGTAAATCTTGAAAATTTCCTCTATCTGATGAAACCCTTGTTTCGCCATGACCTCTAAATCCCTATTCGTGCTGTCCGAGAAAACAAACAACATCGATAAGTCTTCTTAATATTTGCCTATTTTTATCGACTAGTTCATTGTGCTGGCGGTGACTAATTTTCAACTGTTTATTAAGGGCGTGTTCAATTTTGGTTTTGCCAAAGACTTTTTCTTTTATGACGGCCTGTAAATGCGCTTTGGACATAATGTGTCTTTTTACTGCTTTATGGAAATTGTTTAAATCGGAAAAACCAGTTTTATTCCAGAGACATTTTTTAATTTCAAAAAGTAAACATGGCCAACAAAATAATTTACTTACATTTTCACGCCCTGTTAGCCATTTAAATTGTTCGTATTGTTTTTCTGGATAAAAATGTCTAATACAGTTTTTCATTTTTGTGGTTAAATTTTTCATAGGCGGTTTTGCCCTTCCTTTGGAAATTATTTGAAGCTTATCAGCGAAGTTTAATGTTGAAAATCCCTTTATTATTAAGACACACACCACACATTCACACACACTCTTCTTACTAAATTCTCCAACATTTTCAACGTTATTGCCGACAGCCGAAGTTGACGGTATTTGCATATAATAATAATAATAATAAGACGTTTATTAATCCAATAACAAGTAATTATACATTGACATTACCCACGGGAATAATTATTTTGGATTAAAAGGCCTTTGAGTCAGCTTCCTGAGACAAATTCAGGTGCTGTTGAGGCCTTGCTCTTAAACATTACTAAATATAACAAAAATATATAAGAGAAAAAATTGAGAGAGAAAAAAAAAATATAACCATTTACATAGATAATTATATTATATATTCGGAAAAAGGATAAACACAGACAAGAAGCAAAGTAAAAGTTAAATTAAAAAAGAAGAAGGAAGAGAAAGTGACAGCTAAAAATAGAGGGAGACGGAAGTAAAACCTAAAAACTAACAAAAGTAGACACCAAAGTGCTGGGTCACCTGTATTACATTTTATGAATTATTAAAATCATAAAAGTGATAAATAAATCTTTTACAGAGCAAACAGACATTATGAAAGCAAAGTTTTCTTTATTTTCCGTTTAAATACAGAAATACTTTGTAACGAGGAGCAGTTGATGTTATATTTATTGGAAAGTGCGGCAGATCAATATGAAAATGACCTTTTGAAAATTTCTTTTTTATGAGCTGGAATTGTAATTAAGGTTTTGCGCCGTAAATTTAAATTATGAACATCAGTCCTAAATGATAATTTGTCAAATAAGTATTCTGGTGATTTATGTTTAATTATTTTGAAAATAAAACATGTAGAGTGAAGTCATCGACAATCATGCATATTCAGCCAACCAAGTTCTTAAGGTTTATGTGAAACACCTCGCCCACGCCTAATCCCAAAAATGAAACGAATGCAAGAATTTTGAACTCTTCTTATATCTAGACTATCCAAGCACGGGCCATACACACTGTCACAGAAATTAAGCAGAGAGAGTATTAAAGAATCACATAGCAAAATTTTAGTTTGTTTATTTAAAAAAATGTCTATGGTTAGAAAGAGATTTAAGGGTGCCGTAGGCTACTTTTAATTTTGATGTTATATGTTCTTTAAACCTCAGCTTATTATCAATAATTAGACCTACATTTCTGACACTTTCCTGGAAAGGTATGGGATTGTTATTAATTTGAATATTTAATCCCTTGTTAATGTCGGCTCTCAATGGTTCGCTACAAAAAAGCAATGCAACACTCTTTCTTGGATTTATGTTTAAAACATGTTTTTTTGAAATGTCATATATAGATGATAAGTCTTTATTGATGTAATCATTGGCAACCTGAAGAGAGTGAGGACTAAAAGAGTAATAAATCTGCGTGTCATCAGCATACAGATGGTACTTACATTGCTTTAATTCCTTCACGAAGTTTGAGGTATATACCGAGTATAGAAGTGGTCCTAGTATACTCCCCTGGAAACACCAGATTTCAATCTTAGCATAGACGAGACACTGCCATTAAGATCAACTAGCTGAAATCTATTTGTTAAGAATGATTTTATAAGACCTATAGCATTATCTGAGAAACCGTAATAATGTAATATCGAGATTAAAGTTGAATGATTCAGCATATCAAAAGCTTTACTGTAATCTAACATAATCAAAACCGTGGCATTATTTCTATCCAATTCCCGAAATATCATCTGTTATATCGCTAAGGGCTGTAGCACAACTGTAGCCTCTGCGAAATCCGGACTGTTTTGAAGGAATAATATTATTTGTAAATAAAAACGACTGCATTTGTTTTTCCAAGCATTTCTCGAGTACCTTCGACAAAACAGGCAAAACTGAAATTGATCTTATATGTTCAAGGTCGATGGGATGACTTATTTTTGGCAACGGAATAAACTTGGCTTTCTTCCACTCCGAAGGAAAGTATGATTTTTTTATACACACATTTACAATATGTCGAATATATGGAATTATATATGGACAGCATCTAAAAATCAAAGTAATATTAAGCCTATCAACTCCAAAAGCTTTCGACTTGATATGAAAATGAAAAATTGTTTGCCACAATTTTATTAGGATTACAAAAATTAATTAACTCAGTATCCGGCGAAAATTTACTAACACTAGAATCATTAAACGTAGAAGGTAATTCAAACTTTTTGTTTTTAGCTTTTTAGGCCTTTTTTCCGCTCGAACTGCATTATTTGTTACATTTCGAAGCTGCTTATAATATTTCCGGTGTTCCGGGGTCTTGGTTCGCCGAAAACGATTCAGAGCCTGGTTCCTCAATTTTTGCATCAATCGGATATTATCGGTGATCCACGGCCGTATTATTGTCTTCCATATCGCACAATCCACGACGCGACGTACGTTTCACACAACACACGGATAGCCGTTCAAACAGAGAAACTATTCCAACGGTAGCTTCCGCCACCACTTAAAGCACCCGACTGAAATGCAAAAATTGCAAACAGCCGGTGGAAAGTAAAAAAAAAACCTCTGGCTCGATTCATAGGAAATCAAGCATACAGGACTTGGCTGCAGAGAAGCTAGCGGCCCGCATAGGTTCTATTCGATATTGTATTGTGGCTGGGTCGGAGTCAAGGCCGCATTTATTATGGGCTTGATAATTAAGATAATATTTTAGCATTTTTAATATAAACTAAATTAATGGTTTCCTATTTCAAAAATTACATTTTAGAAGATGTTTTGTAATTTTTTTTGGGGAAGCACCCTTGTTTCCATGGACTGCACACCCCTGGCACGTAGGTACCTAGAAATCCTTGAGAAATTTATTCTGCTCGAAAATATTCCATTAGCCCATCATAATGCTGTTTACCTACAGCGAGATGGTGCTCCAAGTCGCAACTCTAGACTCTTCAGGGAATTTCTAGATAATAACTTTCCTCAAAAATTGATAGGTACCAACGGACTTATTAGATGACCTGCACGATCTCCAGATCTATCAATTTTAGATTTTTTTATGGGGCTATATACAAAACCAAGTATATAAAACACGATATGGCGGCATAGCAGAACTTCGAGAGGCAATTCATTTAGCCTTCCGAAATCTGCGGACGAGACCAATGGTTCTTTTTAACGCTATTGCATTAGAGAAGATGGTTGTCAATTTAAAGATCACCCTTAAAAATTTGTTTTTTCTTTTTTTCAAATTTTTTTGTGTTTGTTCCTTTATGCTATAAAACTGTTATTACAAAATTATTGTTATTAAAAAACCCTATAGGTATTTTTGTATTAGAAGATACCTTTATGCAAGGTATCCAATTCTTCATTAGCAATATGTAACTTTCAATGGTTTATTATTGTTATTCATGGCCTACTATTAAATTATGCATTTAATCTCAGAAAATTGTCATTTATTTGCGTGTTTCTGAGAAAAAGTGCATACTGTTATATATTTTTGAAAAGGTGAAAAAAGCCAAATTTTACAGTCTATAAATATACAGGGCGTTCCATTTAAAAAATAAAGTAGGTTTTGATAACTCTTTGACCTGACCCTGTATACTAATTATGAAGACGGAATTGAGTTTTACGAGAAAAGTTATATAAGAAACAGTTTTCTCATTTTCGATAAATTATCTGATAGTTGACTATTAAAATAACGGAGATACCTTACCCAAAAAATAGATTTAAAAATTTAAATTAAATTAAATCTGGGTAGGTTACAATAAATACACAACTAACTCGACAACAAAATATTGGACAATTAATTAGATAAATATTTACGTATTGATGTTAACAGCATGAGACGAATCAAAAGGAAGGCATATTATTGAAGAAGGATTTATAACGATACAAAACTTCAAATTTAAAAACAGGAAGATCCTTTATTAATGCAGGCAAATTTTATAAAAATAATAAAAATTTAAATTTGAAACATAAAAATAACAGTTATTTAAAATATTTCAGAAAATAAATTATTCGTTTGACCGTCCCTCCTAATAGTTGTAATAAAACGCGAACCTTGGGAAAAGTTAAATACGCTACATTGTTAGCTGCGCGCGGCGGTTCGAATGGTCTCGCTGCGTTCCTTAGGCATAATAAAATACGCTATATTAAGCTAGGCTGGGCAGTCTGAATTGCCCTCATTGCCTTAAAGCTTGACGAAAGTACCCGAAGATTTCACAGCTACCGAGCGGCAGCCGATCGGTCGCGACATCACGTCGGCATGCGGCAGTGATAAGTTTAATTGTTTAGAGGACACGCGGTCGATATTCTAACTCGATATTGTTTCGGATGTTTTGAATCGATGAAAATTGATTTATATACTGTTTTTTGTAATATATATATTTTTTTATTTTTATGGTCCATATGTGAGTTGGGAATATACAGGAAACAAAATGTTGGTGATTAGTGCAAAAAAATAAACAACTAAAAAGTGCTTACGAACTTAATTTTGCAAAAATAATCAATTTCAAGGACATATAATGCCGCTAGTGCAAAAAATTAAACAACTAAAGAGTGCTAACGAACGTAATTTTGAGAATATTACCTTGAAGTAAGTGGTCGCCCTTTGCCAGAACTTAGTATACTATAGACTAGTAAAGACAAAAAAAAGAGGTTCATCGACACTTTCGCAAAAGTATGTACTATTTAGCTAACTCGATATGTGGTTGTGAAGTCTTGGACTCATTTTACTGTAGGTTTGTTTGTTGTTTTCCAAGGACTTGTCGGACTCATTATGGTGCAAAACCGTTGTTTAAGACTTAAAACACTTAAAAGAAAAAATAAAAAAACATGCGTTTTCTGCAGATCACATGAAATGCTCGTTATATTTTAAACAAAATTATAAATTGTGTAAAATTTTGTGGGGATTTCGAGCTGGCAGTACGTGGCCGCGATGAAACGGCTTTGTCTGAAAATCCTGGGGTTTTTCGAGGGTTTATAAAATTTGTTGAGGTGATGGATCCAATTTTTAAAGATATATGCAGAATGCAACTGTCTTTAAATGAACTTCTAAATCCATAGGTCATTTTGAACCTACTTAACTCTATGCTGGCTGTGGCTCAGGAACAAATTAAGCAAGACATTCAGTCAGCTAAGTATGTTGCTGTGCAAGTAGACAAAACAACTGACAGTTCCACTAAAACCCAAATGGTTATTATAATACGTTATATTTTATCTGACATTGTCCATGAATATGTTGTGTAGAAACTGTGTTTGTTTATCAGGCAGACATTTTATTATGTTTAGAAAAAATAATCGAAATGGAAGAAGATGCCAACACAATTAACCAAGCCTTTGGTTTAAAAGGCTTTTTACAAAATGAAGATTTTTTATTTTGGTTGAACTTCTTCCATCTTATAATGCCCCATTGCGAAATACTTTTTAAGGAACTTCAAAAACGTGTTATCAATGTTTTATCAGTAAAAAAGTATATAGACTCCTTTAAACGTTCGATCCAAGCATATCGCGATAAAATTCTAAACGACCTATCTTCAGAAATGCCTTCAATTTCATCTAATGGTGGTAAACGGCTACGTAAAAATGAAGATTCTAAACGCCCAGTGGCTTTGGAGGTCTGTGACGTAATAATTTCTGAAATGTACCATCGCTTTAGTTTCAGTGATCATTTAGTGATCAGCCAATTATTTCATAGTGATCAATTTGAAAATTACAACAATAATTTTCGGGGATAATACCACGAGTGCTTAAAAATTTCCGATAATTCTTCATGAATGCGTGTTTTCTTATAATTGTAATAATGTAGAGAAAAGACGCATGAGTGGAAAATTATTTGGTTAATTTTTAAGCACGAATGGTATTTAGGAGGAATATTCCAGGAATCAAATACAGGGAAACTAAGCTTTATTAACTAAATATTAAATACATACCTATTTCAAGTTCAAAAATTTGAATTTTGTAACAAATTGAACACAAATTGAATAATAATATACTAATAAAATTATTTGTCTAAATATTGAAAAGTACTTAATATAAATCTAAATATTCAATTTTAATTATTGATTGTATAATAAAAGGTACAGTTCTGATAATTATTAACCACATTGTTGTTTTGCAACGACGTAGAAGATGCCGTCAGACCACTACATCTACTTGTGCTGGGTGATGCTGCTACAGGGGCTGGATGCACGTGCTGTTGAGGTGGTTCTTTTCAAGGTTCCCTCATTTTTTCAATAATTTTTTTGTGGTGATCTGGATTCATTTGCAAATAACTTGATAGGGATTTCGCATTCGAATAACCTGTAATTTTTATCAAGTTTTGCTCCGACACTCCGCTTTTGGCCAGCTTGGACACAGCAGTAGATCTGAGGGAATGATTGGTAAATTCTTTTGTGGTATTGAGGCCTGATTTCTGTGCTTGTTTTTTTGTCCAAGTTGAAATCTCGTTTTCTCCTACTGGGCTCTTTTTGAACCATTTTCCGGAAATTTTCCAATGGGGGTTTGGCTTCAAAAATAGTCGAGTGTTGGAGATACTTTTCCTTTTATCTTGTAATTCTTTATAAATTCTTACTGGGCAAAAGCTGGGACTTCTTTCGTTTCTCACCAACCACTTCGAATCGGCGAGTTTTGGGCCACCACCTTGACATGTTTTAGAAAAAACAGGGTTGTATTGAATTCTACCTGTTTTTCCTAAGTTGTCAGTTTCTCCTTTGAAAAAAGTTGTTTCGGCTCTTGCACCTTCTCCTCCTCTCCAGGCTAATTCATAGGACAACAGAAAAAAACACTTCTTTTGTAAACCCTCTGGAGTTGATTCATCACAAGCTTCGATTAGATTTTTTAATTCATTGTATGTTGTTCTCTGCGTTTGCCTTCAATACCTTGCAAATGTCTCCTTTTGGCATTTTTTGCGTCTCGGGCCGATTTGAATTCGATCTGCTCGAAGGGATTTATTTTAATTTTGTATTCATTGAAATACCTTTCCATCAATAATTTCGCCGTCACATTCCAAACAATTTTTACCGTGCATTCTTTATATTCCTCCCCGTTCATTTTTCGCATATTGTAGGCCCAGCTTTTCAAAATCATTGCTAGTTGGGATACTGGAGTATCTTGGTCAAACTTATAGTTTTTTTCATCGCAGAATGACATAAACTATCTCCAGTTGCTCTTCTTGGATTTAACGGTGTTTTTTGGTTCGCTTCCAATTATATTTTCATCAATTTCCTCTTCTTGAACTAGCCCAAAGCGATTATTCATATTGACAACTTTTCAAAAATGTTTGAAAGATACTTAAAAAAAAATCAGTTTCTAGGGACTCTAGCGTCTCTCAAAGGCAGGTTTCATATTGTCAAGATTTCATTTTTCGGTTAGGTATGTAATCACACCTTTACCAGGTAAGTGGAAACACCATGTTTCCTAGACGACGTGGTATTTCCGCTATAATTTTTCGAAAACACCACCAGTCTTACGGAAAAATTTGTACATGAATGGAATATTCCAGATAATATTTTAAACTTAGTTAAACAAAATTTGCCTGGTATAAATTACTTAAAACTAAAAACTGAACTGCAAGTTATTTATGATCGTGCTGATTTTCGTGCAAGTTCTGGAGCTATTTCAATGATTCAACTTTTTATAAATAATAACCTAAAATAAGTGATACGTTTTCCGAAACCGTCAAAATATTAACTTTACTGTGCACATTGTCAATGACAACTGTAGAAAGCGAGCGTTGTTTTTTGACCTTAATCCGCTTTAGCAATGTTAGGTATCGAGAAATCGTTTATAAAAAGAATGTACAATTTTAACTAACGTTTCAATTTAAGGGTAAGATATTTATTTTTATTTTAAGTATGCCTATTTTTAAATTTGTTATTGACCTCCCAATATAATTTACCACGAGCCGCCACTGGTTAGCTGTATTTGCAAATAATGTTAACTGCAAACTGAGATAGATATTAACCTTCCCTCAGCCTCTTAAAACAGTCTAAATTAAGGGTACATACGCGTAGAAATTAAAAAATAAATTAAAAAATTTTTTTGGTGAATGTATGGTTAAGAATTCACATACAGGGTGTTTCTTAATTGAGTGTCAATATTTAAGGAGATGATTTTTGGGTCTATTTTAAGAAGAAAACTTCATATAAACATATGTCCTAAACGGTGTAAATTTTGAGATACAGGGTGTTAAACTTTCAATAATTTCATAATTTTTCGATAATATTTCGAATACCACTGTAGATATTGTAATGAAATTTGGTATAGAGGTACTATGCATCTAGTGGAATTTTTTGATGTAGAACATTTTTTTTCTTTTTTTACCAGTGGCGTCCGTACGGAATCCGACCTGCATATTTTCCCAGACATTGATGGTACGCCACTGAGTTTTTTTTTAAATAAAAATTATTTTTAAAATTCCCATTCATTTTTGAGCAAGTTTGATCTCTTGATAATTTTAAGTTGAACGCACGGTTTTCGTTTTAAAAAATAAAAACCGTTTCTCTGCAGAGTTTTAAAAATATCGCTAATATGACAACACCAATCGCCATGGCATGCAGGGAAATTTTTTTTTGACTGAAATTCAAGAAATCAAATTTGCTTATGAATAACTAATACCCAAAGATTTCAAAATTATTATTTGAGCTTATAATTTTTTAACACGAAACTATAAAATAAAGTTCATCAATAAAGAAAGATTACTAATAATAATTATTATTGTAGTAGGCTTTGGCTGTCAGAATTAATACTTCTCTTGTAACTTAATTTGACAGTTCAGCTTTCAGATTCAGTCGGGTTTAATTAATTTTGTATTCTAAATATCTGATATATCTGAGAAAAGAAATGGTTGAGTTTACCAATGAAGAGTTGGCAGACATGCATTACATGTATGGTTTGGCTGATGGCAGTTCACCGGAAGCTAGGCAGTTATATCGAGAGCGCTTTCCTGGTAGTCATACCAGATAGGCGAATATTTGCAAATGTGCATAGAAGGTTGACTGAAACAGGTACATTCAAGCCAAATAATCAATTAAAAGGGGCCCATCGGACTGTAAGAACTACAGGAATTGAAGATGCAGTATTAAATTCCATAGATGAAAATCCTGAACTGAGTACTAGGAAAATTGGAATTAACCTAAATATTTCGCACATCCTAGTTTGGAGAATTCTACATGATTTTTTTTATACCCATATCACATTCAAGCCTCACTTCCCCAAGATCTTCCTTTCCGAGTTAATTTTTGTGAATGGTTTTTGGAAAAAATTGCGCGTAATCCCTTATTTGATCGCGAAATAATGTTCACAGATGAAGCGAACTTCTCCAGGAACGCTATCAGAAACTTCCACAATAATCATATCTGGGGCGACGAGAACCCCCATGCCATTGTAGAACATCATCATCAAGAGCAATTCTTCATAAATGTTTGGGCTCGCATTATCGAAAATCACCTATTTGGACCTTTTTTCCTCCTAAGACTAAATGGCTATAATTATCGCCGGTTTCTTGAAAACTATTTTCCGATAAGATATACTAATTCTTATTAGAAACAGAATGTGGTTCATGCACGATGGCGCGCCCGCTCATTTTAGTATTGAAGCCAGAGAATATTTGAACCGTACATTTAACAACACATGGCCCCCTAGGTCCCAGACCTAAATAGTTCGGATTTTTTTCTATGGGGACATCTTAAATCTTTAGTTTACCGCACCCCAGTAAACACTGTAGAGGAGCTGAAGGATCGTATAAGAGATTCTTGCGATATTATCAGAAACACCGAGGGTATCCTTCAAAGAGTTAGCGACAACATGAGGAAAAGGGCTGAAGCGTGTATTCTCCAAGGTGGTGGGCATTTTCAACAACGTATCTAATTTTTTTCTTTTATTTTGTTTCACAAAGTGTGCTGTCAATTTGTTAAAACCTAATTAATTTTGTTGAAATTATTAATTATGTACCTAGTTGTATTAGTATAGTTTCGTAAATAACTTGTTATTTTTGAAGAATTTCATATTATTTTAATAAAATTTACAAAAAGTATTTGAATATATGAAGGAACAGACTTCTGAAAAACATTGACATGGTAGTCCTAGATTGGTGGCTGAAGACTACATACATACTATTATCTACAAATATCTCTCACTAAGAAAAAGCGATTTCTGATTTTAATAAGAATGGACATAGTATTTACTTTCACGCCACTGTTTTTTCTAAAATAAAGCATTTTTATTGATTCATTTGTTTGTGTTTAAAAACTTTTAGTATTTATTTTCGACATTTGATTTCTCGAGTTTAATACAATAATATTCCTCTGCATGCATGGTGATTATGACCAGGATTGTTTGGACCATGCAGAGAAACGGTTTTTATTTTTTAAAACGAAAACCGTGCGTCCAACACAAAATTACCAAGGGATCAACCTTGCTCAAAAATGAATGGGAATTTCAAAAATAATTTTAATTTAAAAAAAATCATTGGCGTACCATCAATGTCTTGGAAAATATGCAGGTCGGATTCCGTACGGACGCCACTGGTGGAAATTAAAAAAATGTTCTACATCAAAAAATTCCACTAGATGCATAGTACCTCTATACCAAATTTCATTACAATATCTAGAATGGTATTCGAGATATCGAAAAATTATGAAATTATTAAAAGTTTAACACCCTGTATCTCAGAATTTACACAGTTTAAGACATATGTTTATATGAAGTTTTCTTCTTAAAATGGAGCCAAAAATCACCTCCTTAAATATTGACACTCAATTAAGAAACACCCTGTATATTAACTATAATTTCTATTAGAAAAAGACTCATTCCAATGATTCATTCAAATCAGCCTCATTAAATAGAATTATTTAGGAAATAGAAAAATTCCGCCGTATGTTATAATCCAAACGAGGCTTAGGCACCTTTTCAAAAACCGGGCCTATATTTTTCATCCAATTCGGACGATTACCGACCGAGGTTGGTGAATGATCCACCCGCTGGCCAAAGACTTGTTTATGTTTGTTAATACCCTACTTTATGACCTGTCACAGATTAAATGGTATAACATGATAATCCTCGAGGTTGACGGGAGGTTCTTATTATTTATTTCGAGAAATAATACGTCTTCTCTATGTTAATGCTATACTTAAGTCACTGTTATGGTTTTTTCGGGTATTGAGACGAGCTTAGACGGACAATGGGTCTGGGACCTCGGGTTTTGATAAATATGTTGAACTATAAAGCTGCCGTAAGTGATCTTTTTAAAACCTCTCAAACGAGTCTGGATTCGAGTAATTTGAGTGTGCATTCTATGTTAACAGCTTTATCTTGTAACATACGGTAGTTCTTTTTTATAATTTCAATAACTTATTTCTGTTTTCTCATTTATTCATACAGGCCAATGTAATAACATCGGATCTTGGATTTTACATTCTTAGTAAACCAGCCATTACACAACTTGCTATCGGGTTTATTTCATCATACCCTTTTTAATTCCATTACTTGATTCGAGCTGTGTCTTTATTTCTACTTACGTATTATTTTTTTAAATTAAATATGGAACTTTCATTGTTTTACTGGTTATTCTACTCTCAAAAAGATCCGAATATCCGCTTGGCATTAACGTAGGGGAGAGTGGGGGAATATTGACTACTTAAGCGCAACTAAGTTTTTTAAATAAAAGTATTAGTACAAATGTATCTAAAACCGTAAAATGGCTTCGTTACTTCATTTGCTAAAATTTTTCTATTGGTTTTGCAAATAAAAAAATGTTTTTTTTCCTTAAAATGCATTTTTGTAAACAGGTAAAAAAATCGGGTAATTTCGACCGATGGGATAATATCGACCACAAGGTAGGGTAAAATCGACCGAGTAGTAATATTTTGGTATTTATTTTATTTCAACATTTTAACATTAATATTACATTGAGCAAAAGTCACAAATATATACTGAAGCTTTTTCAGCACTAGTACAGTCAGCATGAGCCCAGGTTGCACAAGAACGGCACCGCCACCAAACCTCATTGTATCCAAATTGTTCACAAATAGGACAGATTTCATCAATTTCTCTTTCCTGTTCAACCTGAGTTTCCACTTTACCCATAATTTTTTTTGTGACCTTCTTAATCTTTTCATTTCCCTTTTCTCTGTCTGCAATTTTTCTTGTAATCTTTTTTAATTTTTCATTTTCTTCCTTTTTTTGTTTTTTCAATGTCTTATTTTCGAGCTCTTCTTTTAATGGGGTAGATGTTAATATTTGAGAATGTTGCCTTTTTCGCTGTGAAGTTCTTGGTTGAAACATTGGAAGTGGACATAGGTTTTGGAAAGAAGTATTTTCTGTTTTTTCTTTAATTTTTAAGGTTTTATCACCATCATCACTTAGGCTATCTTCCACAACTTCTTCCAAACTGAATTCAGAATCAGACGAATTTGATGACAATCTGGTATTACGTAAGCTCTTGAGTCTTCCTGGAACAGTTCCACTCAATCCACTTGGCCCTGGTTCTGGAGAAGGAGTCTTTTGTCTGGGTTCAACAAGTTCTAAGATATTCTGAGATGTATTTCCTTGCAATGTTAAATCTGCTGGAGCCGTTGTATTTGGCAGATCTGTATTATCTTTATGAATAGGTACAAAGTCTTCTTCACAGAACACATCACGATTGATGGGAAATATTCCTGTGATCTTAAATCCGTTAATTGCCTTCTCTATTGTGGTCGTCCTATTGTAAGCATTCCCAAAAAGTTCGGCAATATCAGTCTCTTTGATTTTTTCATAATTTCTACTTTTTATGTACTTATCACATTCTTGGTGGTAAGCAGTTTTCAAGGACTTAAAGAAAGTAACGTCCAGAGGCTGTGTCCTGTGAGATGTGTGGGGGGGAAGTGATAGTAAATGAATGCCAGAATTTCTACAAAAAGTGTAGGAAGCCAAAGAAGAATGAGTTGAATGGTTATCCAGTACTAGAAGAATAGGTTGCTCTGGAGAAGCATTAGCAAATTTCGCAAAATGTTGCAACCATTCGGTAAACAATTCTTCGGTAATCCATCCAGATTTTGAACATTTGTATATCGCGCCTGCCGGTCCATTTTTTTCCAAACCATCTTTCATTCTCATTCTCTTAAAAATAAACATGGGCGGGATATATTGCCCAGACGCACTAAAACAGCATACAATTGTAGTGTTTTGACCCCTTTCTCCGCTTGTTATCACGCCGACTTGTTTCTCTCCCTTTCTTGCCAATATACGACTCGGATTGTGGACATTGGAAATACCCGTTTCGTCAACGTTATAAATGCGATGAAGTTCAAAATGGTATTTTTCAAAAAGCATTTCAAGATTATTAAAAAAAAATTCCATTTCGCCTTTGTTAAATGCGGTAACTCTGCTTAGGCTAGTAGCTTCCGGTTTACGAAAACTAAGCTGCGGATAACGTCGCATAAATGAGTAGATCCAATCCTTGCCACACATCTCGCTCTCCTTATTAAAAGGATGTGTAATTTTATTTGTCTCTGCATATTTAAAAACCAATGTTCTTATGCTTTGAGCTGTCAATCCATAAAATAATTTGGACAATTTTAAAATGGTTTCAACAATTTCTTTTTCCTGATTTTCGGAAAAGACAGGTTTTCTTCCCAACGTAAGTTTTTTTGGTTGAAATCTACCTTTTAGTCTATCTTGAAGAGTACCATATGGGATATTAAACATTTGTGCGACGCCCCTAATGGATAATATCTTTTCTCCCACGGCCTTTATTGCTCTTTTCATAGACTCCTCCGCCCACGAAGAACGTCCAGTTTTTCGAACATATGTTCGCGGCATCTGAAATGAAATGCTGACATGTACCTTATGCTTGTATTTATTGCGCACTTTCTTTAGAATAGATAGTGATTAGACCACAAATATTAAGTAGGGTAATATCGATCACTGCAGGGTAATATCGACCAGCATGATCGATTTTACCCGAACCGGTAAACTTAACCCTAAATTTGTTTTTACTAAAAATATGTATTAAAAGTGCACCAAATTGGACCTAAATTACGGAAGAATATCCGCAGTATCCTATTAAGATAAAATGCAGAACATTTAGAATGTATAAGGATTTCCCTACCTTAATAATAGCAGCACAGTTTTAATAAAAACAGATTAAACACGAGTACAACTATCAACATGGATACACGGAAACGTTATGGCTTCAAATTAATCGCATAAATCAGGCACATACGAAGCCATCTATTGGTCAGTTGATGTATTAAGCCCATATGGCGCCAAGTTTAGAAGATTTGAAAGTGGTCGATTTTTCCCGACGGTCGATATTCCCCCACTCTCCCCTATCTTAAAGGTAAGTCGAGAAATAACCCTTAAGATGAATAAGATGGCAACGTTGTGATATACTTGCCGCACTTCTCAGCCCAACTACCCGATAAATTTCGTCGGTGTCTATTTAATTTGTTGTCCATAAAGCATAACCAACTCTATATTCGTTGTCGGCATTTGGGTTAAATCTTTTCTATTGCTTTTGCCTTGAGTCGTTTGGGAAAATTAACGCGATATAAAGTAGGCGGGATTATCAGGAGTGTTAGGCTAGTTATTATAGAATTTTTGTGTCTGGCTTCGAGTAATTTGAGTGTGCTTTCTATTTTAACAGTTAAACATCCATTACACAACTTGATATCGGGTTTATTCCATCAAATTTCTTTTAACTTCATTACATGTTTAAGTGGTGTCTTCATTAAGTCTACTTATGTAAAAGTCCTATTCTTGTTAAATAAACATGGAATTTTCATCGTTATTTTCTAAATACGAATTTTACTGCTACTTCTAGTTTCAAAAAGATCCGAATATCCATTTGGCATTAGCGCATCTGAAAGGTAAATCGACAGATTACTTAAGATGGATAAGATGGCAACGTTGAGATATACCTGCCGTACTTATTAGCCCAACTATCCGACTCGGTGAAATTCGTCAGTGTCCATAAAGCATAGCCAACTCTATATTCGTTGTCAGCATTTGGGTTAGATCTTTTTTATTGCTTTTGCCTCTGGTCGTTTGGGAAAATTAAATCTATATAAAATAGGTGAGGTTATCATGAGTGTTGGGCTAGTTATTATAGGATTTTTGTGTCTGCATGCGAATAATTTGAGTGTGCTTTTTATTTTAACAGCAATAGCATACGATAATTTTTTATAATTTATGAAAACTTATTTCTGCCAACGTAATAACATCAGATCTTGGATTTTACACTCTTAGTAAAATAACCATTACACTACTTGCTATCGGGTTTATTCCTTCATATCCCCTTTAACTTCTTTACATGGTTTGAGCCGAGTCTTCATTAATTCAACGTATACAAAAGACCCATTCTTTTGAAATAAATACAGAATTTTCTTTGTTATTTTTTGAACATGAATTTTACTGCTACTTCTACTTTCATTTGACTTACGTTTGACATTAGCGTATCTCAAAGGTAAATAAATCGACAAATTACCCTTAAGATGAATAAGATGGCAACATTGTTATATACCTGCCGCACTTCTTAGCCCAACTACCCGACTCGATGAAAGTCGTCGGAGTCGGTTCAATTCGTTGTCCATAAAGCATAGCCAACTCTATATTCGTTGTCGGCATTTGAGTTAAATCTTTTCTACTGCTTTTGCCTCGGGTCTTTTGGGAAAATTAAAATGATATAAAATTGGCGGGATCATCAGCAGTGTTGGGCTAGTTATTATAGGATTTTTGTGTCTGCATTCGAGTAATTTTGACCGCAATAACATACGATAATTTTTTATAATTTATCAATAACTTATTTTTGCCAATATAATAACATCAGATCTTGGATTTTACATTCTTAGTAAAATTACCATTAGACTACTTGCTATCGGGTTTATTCCATCATATCTCTTTTAACTTCTTTACATGGTTTGAGCCATGTCTTCATTAATTCAACGTATGTAAAAGTCCTATTCTTTTTAAATAAATTTAGAATTTTCTTTGTTATTTAGTGAACACGAATTTTACTGCTACTTCTGTTTTCAAAAAGGTCCGAATATTCGCTTGACATTAGCGTATCTCAAAGGTAAATAAATCGACAAATTACCCTTAAGATGAATAAGATGGCAACGTTGTTATATACCTGCCGCATTTCTTAGCCCAACTACCCGACTCGATGAAAGTGTCGGTTCAATTCGTTGTCCATAAAGCATAGCCAACTCTATATTCGTTGTCGGCATTTGAGTTAAATCTTTTCTGTTGCTTTTGCCTCGGGTCGTTTGGGAAAATTAAAGCGATATAAAATAGGCGGGATTATCAGGAGTGTTGGGCTAGTTATTATAGGATTTTTGCGTCTGCATTCGAGTAATTTGAGTGTGCTTTCTATTTTAACAGCAATAGCATACGATAATTTTTTATAATTTATCAATAACTTATTTTTGCCAATGTAATAACATCAGATCTTGGATTTTACACCCTTAGTAAAATAACGATTACGCTACTTGCTATCGGGTTTATTCCATCATATCCCTTTTAACTTCTTTACATGGTTTGAGCCAAGTCTTCATTAATTCAACGTATATAAAAGTCCTATTCTTTTTAAATAAATATAGAATTTTCTTTGTTATTTTTTGAACACCAATTTTACTGCTATTTCTACTTTCAAAAAGGTCCGAATATCCGTTTGACATTAGCGTATCTGAAAAGTAAATAAATCGACAAATCACCCTTAAGATGAATAAGATGGCAACGTTGTGATATACCTGCCGCACTTCTTAGCCCAAGTACCAACCAATTTTATATTCGTTGTCGGAATTTGGCGTCAAACACCTTTTGCCTTGGGTCGTTTGGAAAAATTAACGCGATATAAAATAGACGGGATTATTAGGAGTATTGAGCTAGTTATTACGGGATTTTTGTGTCTGGATTCGAGTAATTTGAGTGTGCTTTCTATTTTAACAGCTATAACATTAGTACAAAGAGAGATGTTGGCCAGTTGGAACATCCAGAGCCATAAAACAAACAAACAAAAAAGCAGTTATAGGCCAAGCGAACACCAAAAACCGCATCTGGATATCGCGTTTCGCAACTGAAATATCCACCTTTAAACTTGGATTTAAAGCTCTAAATTTGAAGCTCTTTACTTCCATATTTCTACCTCATATTTAATTCTGAAATAAACAAGTTAATAACAAGTGTAGTATTTAAACAACTGAAGTAAGCAAACAGCTTTTCACACCACACCATTGCCGTAAAGGCCAATCATAAAAAACCGCCCGGTTCCACAAATTGGACAACCGAGATAAACTTCGCCTTTCTTCTCTGTATCTTCAAAAATCGGTGTGACGGCTCTTTCCCATTGTCTCGTCCCCAATAAAGGCATATCGGATGATCGGCCGTAAATCTGCAGTGGCTAATTAACTAGAGACGTGCGTAATGTCACCGCGATTCCTCTCTTGTTCTTTGTCTTTCACCATATAAGTCTGCGGTTTTCCTTACTTTTTATTGACTTTCTTTCTTCTGGCGCCAGTGAGAAGAATATCTGCTTTTCGACCTCAGTGACGTAGTAGCGTTGGTTCGAATTTTTTACTTCCACACAGTTGACTAAGTAGTTTTTTCAAAATGCTGTTTTAAACAATTTTTTAGACTTCCATGTTGTTCACATTCGTGCAAAAATTCTACCATTTTATAGCCTATTTTACACTTGATTTTTGTGCAAAAGTAGTTTTACTTTCCTCGTATAAGGGAAGTATTGTAATATCGAGCAAAAAATTATCTCTACCCGGTTTTTACAAATTTTCACGTTTAAGAGCCAAAAAAAAATTATTTCTCAATTCCGTCGGTCTGTTTGTCTGTTCATGGCATATCTATAAAAAGTACATACCCGATTAACTTCAAATTTTTGTCAAAAATTATGCGTCACATGGGGGTGACCCGAAATTATGTAAAAATCCAATATCGCGGCCTAATAAAATGTTAAAAAATTATTACTAAAAAACCACTTATCCAATTTATCTCAAAGTTTTCCTATTTTGCGCAAGAGTTAAATGTAATATAGAGATGAACTAGTAAAATTGTGGTATAAATTTAAAATGGCGGCCAAATAAAATGTTTATAATCGTGAAAAAACCACTCTTCCTGGATTTCACAGATCTTCAAGTTTTTAGGGTCCCTAGATGCCGAAAAACAAATTTTCTCAATTCCGTCGATCTGTCTGTCGGTTTTTCTGTCAGTTCGCGGCATAGCTAAAAAACTACAGATTGACTTCAAATATTTTTCCAAAATTAGGGGTTATATAGAGATGACCTGGTAATATTATTAAAAATTAAATATTGTTAAACATTATTACTAGAAATCGAGTTATCTCATTTTCCTCAAATTTTGTCCAAAAATCAGGTGTTCCATAGGATTGAACTGATATTATTTTGGTGTGAAAAACAACCTAATAAAATTTTGAGTGAGTGAGTTTTTAATTCAGTTATTTGTTTTTAATATACAGGGTAAATTTAATAATTTCTGAACTTCCAAAAGAAAATTATTTCTTATTATCTAAAATTAATAAGTTTTACATAATGTTATCTTAGTTAGGATTGCGTTAATCGAAAAACTACAGCTGTATTATACAGGGTGTTACAGAATTTTTGAATTAGTATCATAACAAAGTTTTTGCAACTTTTTTAAAGATCCTCATCAATATAATTTAAGTTAATTTTCAGAGACCAAAGAAAGAATTGGCATTAACGCTGATACAAATTTTATAAACTATAGCCATATTTACCCAAACGGTTTTTTACCTTTTGACAAAAACCTTCCAGATGCTTTAGAAACGTTTGTTATATAGGCTTTTCTATTAAATTTAACTTAATTACCTTAATTATACACATTGATAGAACTAAAAATACAAAATGGCGGAGTCAGTATGCACATTTTAATATTCTTAAAACATTTTAAATTGGGATTGGTTGAAAATTAAAAAAGTTATAAGAATGCAGTTTTCGATGTTTAAAGGCTTTATATGTACGGAGTTGGTCAACGTTGTGCTGGTTTGCCCAGATTATCCTCCGAATTATATATAGGGTGTTATTATGACTCGGAGAGAAACAGGCTGGAGTTCTCCAGAGAGGCAATTGTTTGCTATACGCATGGTTCACTTATGACACAGTTGCAATCCTCTGGTGCTGGAGTTTATATTGAGGCTACACAAACCGGGTCCAGCTTCCCTTTGGGGAAGTTTTCAACGGTATTTCAAGCTGAGGTATATGCCATTCTAATGGCAATAACGATGAAGGAAGTCATAGAGGGGGCAGAGGGAGAGATTGTCATATGCTCAGACAGTCAAGCAGCACTTAAGGCGCTCGACTCACCCACGGCCGGGTCAGTTTTGGTTCAGGAATGTGGTGACAGGCTAAAGCAGTTGGCGCGACGTAAAAGAGTGAAGTTGGTTTGGGTGCCAGGACACTGTGTGTGAGGGCAACGAGAGGGCAGATGAGTTTGCTAGACTCGGCGCCACCAGCCCGTATGTAGGACTAGAACCAGCTTTAGGCATCACTAGGCAGCAGATAAGGACAGCACTCGACGAATGGGAACAACATGAACTTCAACGTGAATGGGGCCAGTCCGGGGTCGGGAGGCAAGCTAAAGACTTCATTGTGAAGCCCGATAAGGGCCGAACAGAGTGGTTACTAGCCCGAGGCAGGAAAGCTCTAAATTCCATCGTAAGAATAGTAACCGGGCACTGTCGATTGAGGAGACACCTCTTTATGTTAGGCATTGAGGAAGATTCCATCTGCACGGAGTGTCAGGAAGAGGAGGAAACTCCGCTTCACTTCCTGTGCAAATGTGAAGCGCGAGCGAGACTGCGACGAGATATTTTCGGCACTACGGTCTTGCATAGGGACGAAGTTAAGGATCTTGCATGGAAGGATATACAGACCTACATAGTAAGGACAGGCAGATTCAAGGATGTACACCTGGTGGCGGGTGGTGGTTGAGGGAGGAGCTGGGGTAGACTGAAAGGGCCTTATAGGCCTACCAGTCAGGTCTCTAGACCTCCCCCTAACTACCACTACTACTACTAGGGTGTTATATAAAATCGCGCAAATTTTAGACAAATTTTTTGATTTTGCTTAATTTTATGCGTAAAAAACAAAATACATCAAGGTCTGAGCGGAGGTCAATGTCTAAATAGCACAGAATACTGTCGTCCAATCCCAAAATTAAACACAAAGAAAAATCGAAAAAGCTGCATTTTTTGAATATAACAATAGCATTTTTAGCAAGCCTAGCATTGAAACAAGCAATATTTGGTAACTTTTATTTAGACGTAACGAATCTCATAATCTTCTTGATGAGTTGGTAGAGCTTTATACATTAATCTGTGATACATACATCATACGTAAAGTATATTCCAATTTTATTTATTTGAATATCCTCATTATAACATCATCCTTATGTCTAAGCATAAGTGCTTTTCAAAAAAAAAATAGAAAAAGTTTAATGGTATGTTGAATTTAAAACTCACTGACTAGATACTAGAGCCTCCCAAAGCCTCAAAATATCAATTTTTAACATCTTGGATATAATTGAATTCAAGATAGAGTAGGCAACAAGTATTTAGATTTTCACGCAGATTTTTAATCATGAAATAAAAAATAGGATGTGTGACAACACCTAGCCATAACACTCTGTATATTTAATAGCTTAATTAAAAAAAAGACATTTAATAAGACACAATACAAGTTTTAATATGTTTTTCTAAAATACTTACTTGAATTTAAATTGAATCTGTGGAAAACTAAAAACTTTTATTAAATGTTTTTAGTTTTAGAGTGTTAAACAAAATTTGTTTTTTGGCTCTTTGGCTTGAACAAAAATGTGTATTCCAAAAAATCGGAAATAAATACTCGCTAATAGCACCGAACACTAACAAGACTTGTTAATGTTCGGTGCTAATAGTCTTTATATTATATATCGAAGCATTCCGTGGACAGACTTGTTCTCATGTTAAGATATTTTAGATATTTTCTTAAATTTAAATGTGTTTCAATCAATTTAAAATTAGATATTTTTGTTCAGAAATTTTATTTATCACTTTAAGAACGTGTTTTATAAGGATTGTTGTGACTCCATTATTTTATATTCATTTTATTTGTGAATAGTCTTAAGTATTATATATTCATTAGTCTAGAGATAGTTTGACACGTAAATGCAATATTTAGACATACATTATATTTCGGCGGAACCTTCCGACAAAAGCTGCTTTAATGGTCGTTTATTGCAAGGGAAATTCTAAGTAAACAATATGTATTTTAAATTCTACTTCAAATTCTATTTTATGCACGTTCTTCCGCCCCAAATATTATTATACCCGAAAAAACATATCATAAACTCATTTACACTATGTCGATAAAGCTTGGGAAGGTTCAGCTATAAAAACATTAAAAGAAACCATTATAGTACAGTAAGCAGTGGCGTAGCAAATACTCCCCAAATTACTTTTATAGACACCTTTTTTAATCAATTTTACAGATACGCCACTGCATCTCAAATTAGGGAATTCATATAAAAATAAGTTCTAGGTAGTCAGTAGAGAGCAGGTCAGTCATTATGTCAGTACTATATTGTCAGTAGAATTAAGTCAGTAGACACAGTAAGAGTAAAGATTTGTTAGAAGTAAGAAGTGTCCCTCTTGTACAGAAGATAATAGAGAGATTTGAAACAAGTTGAAGTGTTTACATTTACTACCAGTGCTAATACAAAATACTAAAATTATTAAATCATAACAGTGGTGGCATTCGGCGAGTAATAAAAATATTAAATCATAACAGTGGTGGCATTCGGCGAGTAATAAAAATATTAAAACATAACATTGGTGGCAGCGGATCTGGATATACTACCCCGTGTTTTCGTAGCGATATAAATAAGGTAAAACTTACTTGTTTTAATAAAAATAACAGCACTGGCTAGATTCCTAAAGTTTACCACACACACCCTTACGAACTATTCAGAAAAACTACATCGAAATTGGAAGAATCGCAAAACAGGTCGTACGGAGAAAAAACGTGCATCAATGGCGGCGAATTATCTTGTAATGATGAGTTTGTAACGAGAGTCAAAGACGGTTCCATAAATGTCGCTACCAGCTTGCGTGTCCAATTAAATATGGCGGTGGTCCAATTTAGGAGGCGGTTCAATATAGGCAACCTTCCCCTAATATTCTAAACTAAATTTCAATTAGAAGATTTTACACACTCCTAAAGAAATAATGGCAGTACATTGCATATTATAAAAACAACCATTTTCACTGTAGATCATGCTTCATTTTTTGCTCTAATATTCAATGTCAGCATCATTCTATATATTTTAAGTCAACAGTTACTCTCACTCCACATCCCTGAACTGTAAACACAAGTTTGTGCGAAATACCTAGTAGCTTATTGAAAAAAAAAAAGTTTAGGGGTGGGGCAAATGATGAGTAGGAATGTAGCATTAAGTGACAAAAATAGAAAACATAGGTTTTTTTTGAAAAGTTTCAATCATTTTTGTGTTTTTTCTCAAGTCTGGGAGAGAGCGGGGGCAAATGTTCCTCCCCCACCTTTCTTCCTCTGGGTACACCACTGAGAATAACATCTATTCTAAAAGCATACGATATACACACCTATATATAAACATGAAGGTTTTTATTTAATTTGTTTAATTATACTCTCGTCTCCCATATTAATTTTGTATTAAAAAAAAGAAACAACTAAAAACAGCAGTATATGTGGAAAAGATTGTTGTTCACTGGCTGCTCAATTTAATTTTTTTATTACTTTTTAAATTATTTCTTAATGTTTCTGATAAAAAATTACATTTATGTCATATATGTGTCTATATTTGTTATAGGTTTTGCTTTTATGGGATGTCTAAAGGAATGATTTTTACAACTTGTATAAAAAAATGGTTATTTTTTTCACTCTCCAAAACCTTTCTTATGTTGATATTGGTAATACCTAGAATAAAAATATCTTATCTTTCTTTACGATAGAGCAAATGTAAACCACCACCTGAAAATGTAAAAATTGTGCAAAAATATCATCTTTTTTAAAGGTATCATTGTATATTTTTTATTATATAATGATCTAGGAAACACAGCTGCAATATCCAAATCATATTTTGCTATTTTTTGTGAGTTTTTAATTATTTGTATATTGTATATTTAAAAATGTTTAAGGTATTGGGTAGGTATATTCGTCATGTGCAGTGATGGACAATTAGGGGGTCTGCAAGCTAAAGTTCGAGAAACTTTCCAAAGTGCTGTGTTTGTCCATTGTTTTGCTCATAAATTAAATTTTATTTTATCCCAGTCCATCAACCACATTAAAGAGTTAAAGTATTTTTCGTTACTTTAAGTGGCATAGCTGCTTTTTTTCCAAGTCAACAAAACGTACACAAGCTTTGGACTCCATTGTCCACAAACGATTGCCTAAAGTAGCTCCTACTAGGTGGAACTATAATGGAAGATTTGTGTTAACAGTTTCTGAAAATCGTGAATCATTGATTGAACTATTTGAGAATATAATAGAAAATAATAAAACGTGGGACTCAGAAGCAATAAATAGTTCGAGTGGGTTTTTGGACTGTTTGAAACGAGATTCTAATGTTAATTATTTGTTGAACATATTTTCAGAAATATTTCCATTGTCGGACAATGTTTTTAATATATTACAAATCAAAACAAATGATATTGCTTTTTGCCTAAAAAAAATGGATGATTTTAAGTCCATAATGAGCCAAAAAAAGAGATGACTGACCTATTTTGAGAGAAAACGATGACGTTAAATATAGAGCCACAAGCCAAGCGTCTTCGAACAGACAAGGTGGGAGATGTTCAAACATCATACAGAGGCCTTTTTTATGAAATAATCGATCAAATTCAGCAAAAAATAAACTACAGATTTAACGGTTTAAATGATTTTAAATTCCTCGAGATCTGCAATTTTGATGCATTTAAAGGAAAAACTTTTCCAGAAGATGCGTTTAAATCTCTTCTTCTTCATTATGTCCAGTTCTTCCGAGTGTTACTGCGATCTGAACTAAAAGTGATTACGAAACTGATGACATTAGCGCAAAAAATAATGGAATCACGCCAGTTTAACCACATCGGTATACCAAAGACAGGAAGTTTCAACAGACTTAGAGGAGCGCCCAGTACGCAACAAGTTTCGAGAAGAAGAAAGAAAACACGGAAATTCGCCATACGTTCCAGCTAACTAAGGATGAAGCTGTAAGTTTTTTTCTTTTATTTTCCAGTTGTGGTGACACTATTTGTTTTTTTTTAAATGTTATGCATTTTTGAAATTATATAGATATATTTATTTTGTGAAAGGTACTGCAAATACGTTGTGTGTTGAAAAAGTAATTGAATAATCGACCGTATAACTTATCTATATTTAAATTTTTACCCAAAATTTTTATTAGTATTTAATCTTTATAATTTTAACAAACAAAAAAATGGTTGAAGGAAAAGATGCAATTGATGTATTAAATTTAATAAATTCATTTGACGGCTACGGCGATGGAAATTCTCTTCAATTTTTTCTAAAAAACTGTGACGCAGTAGTGCATATTGTGAAAGAAAATGAAAAAAATGAATTAGCTAAATTAATTTTTGGTACTAAATTAAAAGGTAAAGCTCAAGAGGTGACACAATATAAAGAATTTTTAAATTGGGACGGAATTAGAGATTTTCTTTTAGAACAGTTTACGGATAAAAGACCGCCTTCTCATTTTTTAACTCAAATAATGAATATAAAACAAAACTTTAGGGAAACCGTTACAGAATATGGAGATAGATTAAGATACCTGCATAACAAATATAAAGAAACTTGTCATTTAAATTATGAACATAATTCTGCTAAGGTATTAATAGAAAATTTAGAGTCAATTTTAGTAAACACGTTTAGACAAGGGCTAAATGATGAAAAAATACAAATTCGAGTAATTGCTGAAAACACAACAGATTTAGACAGGGCATTATCATTAGCAATCGAAATGGAACTCGAAAACAACGTTAGAGCAAAAAATTCAAATTTTTAAAATGTAGGTTTTGTGGGTCAGGGAAATAGAAATTTTAATAACCAAAATCCTAAACTTTTGTGTATGTTCTGTCATAAAAATAATCATATAACTTCTCAATGTAGGCAACTTATACAATATGAACAAAATATGGGAAGAAATAATTTTAATAATCCTAATCATCAAAGCTTCAGTCCACAACAACATTTTAACGCAAATTCTTCAAATGGGCAAAATTATAACGGGGAACAACCTATTAATGCTAGAAGTAATTTTTCTTACAGGGGAAACGATAATCATAATTACAATCAAAATACAAATTCACGAAATTTTAACAATAATTATAATGAGAACAATTATCGTCAAAATTATACCAATCCCCGTAGTTCAAACAGACCTCAAATGCTTTCAGAGATACCTCAACAACAGCGACGATACCATCCTAACTATAATAATGAACCTGTCAATAATTCTCATCAAATACAAACTATAACGTCTCTACCCCCCAGTAGCCTCCAACACAATCTTAGTATTTCTCCTCCACAACCAACTACATCTGTCCAAGAATTTTCGGGAAACGACAACGAAGCCTTGGTTGTGAACAGCCCGCCAAGCGCTTCGTAAAAAGTACAATCAGTATAAACAGTAGCTGTTCAAATAATAAGAATCCACTAGAATATATTAAAATCAAACCAACTCGTAATAATTCAAATAATATGTCTCCTAAGTCAGTATTATTCTCTAATAATTGTAAACAGTTAGATATAATTGAAATAAGTTCATTGGGCACTAAAAAGTCAGAATTGCAAATTTTGTTAGATACAGGGGCTGATGTTTGTTTATTAAAGGAGTCGATTTTACAAGACTATTCAAAGCTAGATCAAAACTGTATTATTGAACTAAAAGGTATAAGTAAAGAACCGGTTTTTACGAAAGGTCTATATAATGTAACAATCCAATTAAAAGATAATAAAATATTAATTCATCCTTTTCATATCGTACCAGATAGCATTCCTATAAAAAATGACGGAATTTTAGGCCGCGATTTTTTGCAAAAATATAAAACTAAAATTAATTATGAAGAAGAAACTGTTTATTTTGAGGACAATTGCTTTAAGATTTTGCCTTCAGAGACTTTAACGACTATACCCCCGAGAAGTAATAGATATATAGCTCAGTATACTAGTGAAACTTCTAATAGAATTAATAATGATGATCACCCTGAGGACGATCAACCAGGTATATCATACACGCCTCGCAGAGCTATTGGTCACACGTCCTCAAGACGATCAATTAGATAAGTAATAATATTATGTTTTATTATAAGTAATAAATTTCTTTAGTAGAATCTAAGTAGATTTAGAATGCCTAATTATTATAAAAAAAAAAACAGTTTTCAATATTATATAGGTTAGTATAATATAGAATAAGAACATAGTTCATAGCAAATTTTGTAAAATCATTTCGAACATAATACTTTTGTTAAATATTAGTATCAATTACAAGGATGTATATTTTGTATCATAATTTATATTTTAACTCAGGAACGAAATTTTCTAACAATTTCATTATTATAAAATCTCTCATTTAGGGGGGAGGTGTTGTGACCCCATTATTTTATAGTCATTTTATTTGTGAATAGTCTTAAGTATTATATATTCATTAGTCTAGAGATAGTTTGACACGTAAATGCAATATTTAGACATACATTATATTTCGGCGGAACCTTCCGACAAAAGCTGCTTTAATGGTCGTTTATTGCAAGGGAAATTCTAAGTAAACAATATGTATTTTAAATTCTACTTCAAATTCTATTTTATGCACGTTCTTCCGCCCCAAATATTATTATACCCGAAAAAACCTATCATAAACTCATTTACACTATGTCGATAAAGCTTGGGAAGGTTCAGCTATAAAAACATTAAAAGAAACCATTGTAGTACAGTAAGCAGTGGCGTAGCAAATACTCCCCAAATTACTTTTATAGACACCTTTTTTAATCAATTTTACAGATACGCCACTGCATCTCAAATTAGGGAATTCATATAAAAATAAGTTCTAGGTAGTCAGTAGAGAGCAGGTCAGTCATTATGTCAGTACTATATTGTCAGTAGAATTAAGTCAGTAGACACAGTAAGAGTAAAGATTTGTTAGAAGTAAGAAGTGTCCCTCTTGTACAGAAGATAATAGAGAGATTTGAAACAAGTTGAAGTGTTTACATTTACTACCAGTGCTAATACAAAATACTAAAATTATTAAATCATAACAGTGGTGGCATTCGGCGAGTAATAAAAATATTAAATCATAACAGTGGTGGTATTCGGCGAGTAATAAAAATATTAAAACATAACATTGGTGGCAGCGGATCTGGATATACTACCTCGTGTTTTCGTAGCGATATAAATAAGGTAAAACTTACTTGTTTTAATAAAAACAACAGCACTGGCTAGATTCCTAAAGTTTACCACACACACCCTTACGAACTATTCAGAAAAACTACATCGAAATTGGAAGAATCGCAAAACACGTCGTACGGAGAAAAAACGTGCATCAATGGCGGCGAATTATCTTGTAATGATGAGTTTGTAACGAGAGTCAAAGACGGTTCCATAAATGTCGCTACCAGCTCGCGTGTTCAATTAAATATGGCGGTGGTCCAATTTAGGAGGCGGTTCAATATAGGCAACCTTCCCCTAATATTCTAAACTAAATTTCAATTAGAAGATTTTACACACTCCTAAAGAAATAATGGCAGTACATTGCATATTATAAAAACAACCATTTTCACTGTAGATCATGCTTCATTTTTTGCTCTAATATTCAATGTCAGCATCATTCTGTATATTTTAAGTCAACAGTTACTCTCACTCCACATCCCTGAACTGTAAACACAAGTTTGTGCGAAATACCTAGTAGCTTATTGAAAAAAAAGGTTTAGGGGTGGGGGCAAATGATGAGTAGGAATGTAGCATTAAGTGACAAAAATAGAAAACATAGGTTTTCTTTGAAAAGTTTCAATCATTTTTGTGTTTTTTCTCAAGTCTGGGAGAGAGCGGGGGCAAATGTTCCTCCCCCACCTTTCTTCCTCTAGGTACACCACTGAGAATAACATCTATTCTAAAAGCATACGATATACACACCTATATATAAACATGAAGGTTTTTATTTAATTTGTATAATTATACTCTCGTCTCCCATATTAATTTTGCATTAAAAAAAAGAAACAACTAAAAACAGCAGTATATGTGGAAAAGATTGTTGTTCACTGGCTGCTCAATTTAATTTTTTTATTACTTTTTAAATTATTTCTTAATGTTTCTGATAAAAAAATACATTTATGTCATATATGTGTCTATATTTGTTATAGGTTTTGCTTTTATGGGATGTCTAAAGGAATGATTTTTACAACTTGTATAAAAAAATGGTTATTTTTTTCACTCTCCAAAACCTTTCTTATGTTGATATTGGTAATACCTAGAATAAAAATATCTTATCTTTCTTTACGATAGAGCAAATGTAAACCACCACCTGAAAATGTAAAAATTGTGCAAAAATATCATCTTTTTTAAAGGTATCATTGTATATTTTTTATTATATAATGATCTAGGAAACACAGCTGCAATATCCAAATCATATTTTGCTATTTTTTGTGAGTTTTTAATTATTTGTATATTGTATATTTAAAAATGTTTAAGGTATTGGGTAGGTATATTCGTCATGTGCAGTGATGGACAATTAGGGGGTCTGCAAGCTAAAGTTCGAGAAACTTTCCAAAGTGCTGTGTTTGTCCATTGTCCAGTCCATCAATCACATTAAAGAGTGTAAAGTATTTTTCGTTACTTTAAGTGGCATAGCTGCTTTTTTTCCAAGTCAACAAAACGTACACAAGCTTTGGACTCCATTGTCCACAAACGATTGCCTAAAGTAGCTCCTACTAGGTGGAACTATAATGGAAGATTTGTGTTAACAGTTTCTGAAAATCGTGAATCATTGATTGAACTATTTGAGAATATAATAGAAAATAATAAAACGTGGGACTCAGAAGCAATAAATAGTTCGAGTGGGTTTTTGGACTGTTTGAAACGAGATTCTAATGTTAATTATTTGTTGAACATATTTTCAGAAATATTTCCATTGTCGGACAATGTTTTTAATATATTACAAATCAAAACAAATGATATTGCTTTTTGCCTAAAAAAAATGGATGATTTTAAGTCCATAATAAGCCAAAAAAAGAGATGACTGACCTATTTTGAGAGAAAACGATGACGTTAAATATAGAGTCACAAGCCAAGCGTCTTCGAACAGACAAGGTGGGAGATGTTCAAACATCATACAGAGGCCTTTTTTATGAAATAATCGATCAAATTCAGCAAAAAATAAACTACAGATTTAACGGTTTAAATGATTTTAAATTCTTCGAGATCTGCAATTTTGATGCATTTAAAGGAAAAACTTTTCCAGAAGATGCGTTTAAATCTCTTCTTCTTCATTATGTCCAGTTCTTCCGAGTGTTACTGCGATCTGAACTAAAAGTGATTACGAAACTGATGACATTAGCGCAAAAAATAATGGAAACACGCCAGTTAAACCACATCGGTATACCAAAGACAGGAAGTTTCAACAGACTTAGAGGAGCGCCCAGTACGCAACAAGTTTCGAGAAGAAGAAAGAAAACACGGAAATTCGCCATACGTTCCAGCTAACTAAGGATGAAGCTGTAAGTTTTTTTCTTTTATTTTCCTGTTGTGGTGAGACTATTTGTTTTTTTTTATATGTTATGCATTTTTGAAATTATATAGATATATTTATTTTGTGAAAGGTACTGCAAATACGTTGTGTGTTGAAAAAGTAATTGAATAATCGACCGTATAACTTATCTATATTTAAATTTTTACCCAAAATTTTTATTAGTATTTAATCTTTATAATTTTAACAAACAAAAAAATGGCTGAAGGAAAAGATGCAATTGATGTATTAAATTTAATAAATTCATTTGACGGCTACGGCGATGGAAATTCTCTTCAATTTTTTCTAAAAAACTGTGACGCAGTAGTGCATATTGTGAAAGAAAATGAAAAAAATAAATTAGCTAAATTAATTTTTGGTACTAAATTAAAAGGTAAAGCTCAAGAGGTGACACAATATAAAGAATTTTTAAATTGGGACGGAATTAGAGATTTTCTTTTAGAACAGTTTACGGATAAAAGACCGCCTTCTCATTTTTTAACTCAAATAATGAATATAAAACAAAACTTTAGGGAAACCGTTACAGAATATGGAGATAGATTAAGATACCTGCATAATAAATATAAAGAAACTTGTCATTTAAATTATGAACATAATTCTGCTAAGGTATTAATAGAAAATTTATAGTCAATTTTAGTAAACACGTTTAGACAAGGGCTAAATGATGAAAAAATACAAATTCGAGTAATTGCTGAAAACACAACAGATTTAGACAGGGCATTATCATTAGCAATCGAAATGGAACTCGAAAACAACGTTAGAGCAAAAAATTCAAATTTTAAAAATGTAGGTTTTGTGGGTCAGGGAAATAGAAATTTTAATAACCAAAATCCTAAACTTTTGTGTATGTTCTGTCATAAAAATAATCATATAACTTCTCAATGTAGGCAACTTATACAATATGAACAAAATATGGGAAGAAATAATTTTAATAATCCTAATTATCAAAGCTTCAGTCCACAACAACATTTTAACGCAAATTCTTCAAATGGGCAAAATTATAACGGGGAACAACCTATTAATGCTAGAAGTAATTTTTCTTACAGGGGAAACGATAATCATAATTACAATCAAACGGATAATGGAAACAATTATCGTCAAAATTATACCAATCCCCGTAGTTCAAACAGACCTCAAATGCTTTCAGAGATACCTCAACAACAGCGACGATACCATCCTAACTATAATAATGAACCTGTCAATAATTCTCATCAAATACAAACTATAACGTCTCTACCCCCAATAGCCTCCAACACAATCTTAGTATTTCTCCTCCACAACCAACTACATCTGTCCAAGAATTTTCGGGAAACGACAACGAAGCCTTGGTTGTGAACAGCCCGCCAAGCGCTTCGTAAAAAGTTCAATCAGTATAAACAGTAGCTGTTCAAATAATAAGAATCCACTAGAACATATTAAAATCAAACCAACTCGTAATAATTCAAATAATATGTCTCCTAAGTCAGTATTATTCTCTAATAATTGTAAACAGTTAGATATAATTGAAATAACTTCATTGGGCACTAAAAAGTCAGAATTGCAAATTTTGTTAGATACAGGGGCTGATGTTTGTTTATTAAAGGAGTCGATTTTACAAGACTATTCAAAGCTAGATCAAAACTGTATTATTGAACTAAAAGGTATAAGTAAAGAACCGGTTTTTACGAAAGGTCTATATAATGTAACAATCCAATTAAAAGATAATAAAATATTAATTCATCCTTTTCATATCGTACCAGATAGCATTCCTAGGAAAAATGACGGAATTTTAGGCCGAGATTTTTTGCAAAAATATAAAACTAAAATTAATTATGAAGAAGAAACTGTTTATTTTGAGGACAATTGCTTTAAGATTTTGCCTTCAGAGACTTTAACGACTATACCCCCGAGAAGTAATAGATATATAGCTCAGTATACTAGTGAAACTTCTAATAGAATTAATAATGATGATCACCCAGGTATATCATACACGCCTCGCAGAGCTATTGGTCACACTTCCTCAAGACGATCAATTAGATAAGTAATAATATTATGTTTTATTATAAGTAATAAATTTCTTTAGTAGAATCTAAGTAGATTTAGAATGCCTAATTATTATAAAAAAAAAAACAGTTTTCAATATTATATAGGTTAGTATAATATAGAATAAGAACATAGTTCATAGCAAATTTTGTAAAATCATTTCGAACATAATACTTTTGTTGAATATTAGTATCAATTACAAGGATGTATATTTTGTATCATAATTTATATTTTAACTCAGGAACGAAATTTTCTAACAATTTCATTATTATAAAATCTCTCATTTAGGGGGGAGGTGTTGTGACCCCATTATTTTATAGTCATTTTATTTGTGAATAGTCTTAAGTATTATATATTCATTAGTCTAGAGATAGTTTGACACGTAAATGCAATATTTAGACATACATTATATTTCGGCGGAACCTTCCGACAAAAGCTGCTTTAATGGTCGTTTATTGCAAGGGAAATTCTAAGTAAACAATATGTATTTTAAATTCTACTTCAAATTCTATTTTATGCACGTTCTTCCGCCCCAAATATTATTATACCCGAAAAAACCTATCATAAACTCATTTACACTATGTCGATAAAGCTTGGGAAGGTTCAGCTATAAAAACATTAAAAGAAACCATTGTAGTACAGTAAGCAGTGGCGTAGCAAATACTCCCCAAATTACTTTTATAGACACCTTTTTTAATCAATTTTACAGATACGCCACTGCATCTCAAATTAGGGAATTCATATAAAAATAAGTTCTAGGTAGTCAGTAGAGAGCAGGTCAGTCATTATGTCAGTACTATATTGTCAGTAGAATTAAGTCAGTAGACACAGTAAGAGTAAAGATTTGTTAGAAGTAAGAAGTGTCCCTCTTGTACAGAAGATAATAGAGAGATTTGAAACAAGTTGAAGTGTTTACATTTACTACCAGTGCTAATACAAAATACTAAAATTATTAAATCATAACAGTGGTGGCATTCGGCGAGTAATAAAAATATTAAATCATAACAGTGGTGGCATTCGGCGAGTAATAAAAATATTAAAACATAACAGGATGTTAAAGGCTTGGCAACGTGAGATTCTGTATTATTCGAAACCTTGTAGAAGACTCAACAGTAAAAACAATGAAAATCTGTTAAATAAGTTATTTTATAATCATAAATTCCTTATATACTACTTTGAAAGAATCAGTGCGAAAGATACTCAAATAACTAAAAAAAGAAATGTCTTCTGTTTTACTAGCAATAAATAAATCAAACCGTGATAATATAATCTTATTATTATTGTTTTTGACTACACCGAAAGCGCAAAATAAAATCTTATCTAGGTATCGTCTAATTTGTATTCACATAGTTTTCTCCTCACTCTTTTAACATTTTCGATAGAATCTACAGAAATAAGATAACGTCATATTAACAGTAATAACACTTAAGAGAAATTTAATCTCTATGAGCATAAAAATGTCATCGCATGCATATATTAGATAGTATTAGATTTATCTACTACTGGTAAGCAGGTAGCGAGAAGTTTTTTAATATAGAAATTAAGATAACTGAAAACGATATGTAGACAAATATTAGGTTTTATTAGCATACATATTACTCTAAAATTTGTTTCTTGCGTTTAAAAAACCATATGTATAAGTAAATAAACTACTTCCCGTAAATAGTGCTTCAAGAATTTTTTTTATCGAAGTTTAAACAAGGATATTTCAATTGCGAAATGCGATATCCAGATGCGGTTTTTGGTGTTCATTTGGCCGATCTATTAGGTATGTACTTCTTCTTCTTGCATGACCGCATATGCGTAAAAAAATAATACATACAGGCAGTGGCGGCGCGTGGTTAAATAACTTGGGGGTGCACAACCTTAGAATAGAACATGAGTGCCGTTGGTAAATCGGCGGAAGCGAAACGTTTTTTGGGTGCCACGCCCAAAAGACTTTCATTGGACTATCAAATCATACAAATTAAATAAACTTATAAGAATTTAAGAATTAAGTAACTTACCTCTCTGAGTACATCGGTATGGCCAAACAATAATTGTTTTTATATTTTACAAACACGTTTTGTATTGAAAATTCTTCAATAACCAATTCATTAAAATTTGGAATTTCTTGAATCATTTGTTTCTCAATAGATAACATTGCGAGAGCAGTTAGTCTATTCTGGCCCATTGTACTTCTAAGAAAAGTTTTTATGCGATTCAATGTGGAAAAACAACGTTCCGCTTCTGCGGTTGTCATTGGCATTGTAACAATCGCCTGTAACACTGAAAATGTTTCTGAGAAATCTATTTGCAAATTATTTTCAATTAAAAATTTAAGCAAGTGGACTGCTCCGGAAACTTCTCTAAAATCTGCTCTTCTGTATATTATTTCTAATTCTGTCTTTAATTTATTTTTATTTAAAAATGGAAAGTTTTGAATTGCTGAATCTAAATGTAGTATAGGAAAATTTGCTGAATATGTTTCAAAATTTTCCACCGAAAATAAGTGAGCTATTTCCAAATGGCCTGTGAACGAAAACCTTCTTTTTATTTCTGCAATTATGGTGTCACACACTTCTTTAGCTTGCACAGTCGTGGAAACATAAGAATTTCTCTCATCCGTCTTCCTTCTTTTTCTAGCTTGACTTTCATCAATGTCTACTAACCCGGTTTCTCTAATAGTATGTATGTTATCTCTCTCCTTTTGAATATTTTTTTCGAACTCAGTAATACATCGTTTTACAGTAACGGAATCAGTAGCCCTTTTTTGCAGCTGTGAATGTAAAATATCAACATGGGGCATTACACGATGAAACACTGTCAACCAAAAAACAAATTTAGAGTCATTCAATAATCTGAAAATAGCACCCGCCTTTCTAATGGTATCAGATTGTTTGGATGTGGATTGTATTTTTTCCATACACTCTAAAAGTGCTTCTCTGTTTTCGTATACAGTGTTAACTGTTCTAATTTTAAAATTCCATCTTGTAGCAGATGCTCTAGGAACCCTATTTCCAACCACTTCATCTAATATTGCAACTCTTTGTGGAGAATTCGAAAAAAAATTTGTAAGGTCACTCAAATCGGAAAAAAATATGCGTACATTTGTATTTATGCTTGTTGCCTGCGACATTATCAAATTTAGTTGATGAGCATAACAATGGATATAATGCGCATATTTAAATTTATCTTTAATACGTTTTTGCACACCACCATGGGCGCCACTCATGACACTTGCTCCGTCATAACTTTGGCAAATCAATTGTTCAGAATTTTTTAAAACATAATTAAGAGCCTCCTCTATGCAGCCAGCTAAGGCAACAGCATCATGTTCATTTGGTTTTACAAATGTCCAAAATCGTTCAACGGGGGTGCCGTTTGCTAAAGTATAACGGTAAACTATAACCATTTGAAAAATATTCGAAATGTCACTTGTTTCGTCACTCATAACAGACAAAAAATTTGCAGCGGCAATTTCTTTTTTTATATGTGCCTGACTCACGGAAAGCATACATTCTAATAAATCCTTTTGAATGTCTTTTGACGTGCCTTTAAACACGGTAGCTTGCTGCAAATGATCCCTCAGTGCTAAATCCAATTCGGCAGAAAAATTTGAGGCCTCTAAATATACCAGGGTTTAATGAATCTTGTTGTTCATCGTGTCCACGGAGAGCAAGCTCAAATGCGCCACAAAATTTAATACAATTTATAATTTTAGATAAGACATACCTATTATTCTTTACTTCGTCATTATGTTTTTGAATGCTTAATCGGTATTCACTATTTAATTGTTGCCGAATATCTTGTTTACCTAATAAATTAAATCCTAATTTAGCAGATAGATGTGACTTTGAATTTTGATGCTTTTTAATTTTTTCGGATAAATGTACTAAATCTTTAACCTCGGATTTTGTCCATTCTGATGCCTTACCGCTTTCAAATAATAAACACGGAAAACAGTAAAGACTATTACTAATACTACACCCGCACCACCACTCGGTTTTTTCGTAAGTTTCTATTTTAAAAGTTCGTTTATAATCACGACTTTTGCATTTAGTTACACTCGTAATTAACAACTTTGGTTTTGGACGACCGACACTTTTAATTTTTATTTTTTCGTTTAAAGATAACGAGGAAAATTTAATTGTCTTTAAATATTGCACGCTTATGCAATCAAGGTTTGATAATTCCGTCATTCTTGCAATCGCGAAATGAAAACAACCTTATCGTACCGCAAAGCGCTAATTCTAATGTGCACTGCTTTCAGGTGCTCGGGAGCTATCGGACGTCGCCTGATTGTCGCGGGGAACAAAGAGTGCGGGGGCAGGTTTCCACCAATTAGATTTTATATTCGGGCGAGCAGTGAACGAAGTCGCTGCGGCAGGATGGATGGATCCGATGAAAGGCCCGCTTCGATATTTAATACGTACGCATAGGCGTCCAGGTCCAGCGTCAAAGTCTACAGAAATATTTATTCTGCAAACTTTGGTTTTGTTTAGTGTTTATTATTGATGATTCATGACATTGCCGCTAGTTAAGAAATTCGTCGATCAATTTACATCGCATATTTTAATGTCTGGTCTTTGGGTCATGTTCTTTGACGGCATGGTTTTTAAATTATTATTTTATGATAATATTGTTTAAAGAAAATTAACATTTAAATATGTTTGTTTAAAAAATTTGGGAGTGCACGTGCACATGTGCACTTATTGAGGAGCCGCCACCTCATACAGGGCGTGAAACAAAACCCCTGCATTTTTGCAATACTTTGTTAACGTCTAAAAGGCTCAAAACATTTTTTTTGCTTCTCACTATAATGATCTTTGACGAAATACAAAAAAAATAAATTCTAGCGAACTTTGATATTTTCGTTCGTTTGTAATATACAGAGTATCTAGGAAAATGTTAACTTAATAACCCGTATACAAAACAAATCTTTATCACCTAGTTTATGATCACTAGTTATATCGTTATCATTAGTATTGAGAAGTTCGGATACAAGGTGTGACAAAAGTTAGCTGGAATTTACCGAACACAAACTTAATGAATTCTACATTCAATACTCGGTGGTTCATTAGATGTATCAACGAAAAAAATAAATAAATTTGAAATTTTGACTACAGCCGTAGGAGGCTGCGCTCTAGTTTTAAAAAATAATTTCCCGTTTGCAGTGTTGCCAGATCTACTGGTAACTGGCATCAACCTTGGAATTTTTGGGACACCCTATAGTTTATTTTATTTTTAGATTCTGCGAAAGAATCTAAGTTTTTTTGTATAGGATATTTTTTCATTTCTCTCAACGTTTCTTAAATATTAATTATTTTGTATTTTTTTAACAAATTGTGATTAAAACTTCAATATTTTCGTCTCCAGATATCAAATCATAGCATCTCCTACTTTTATATGGAGTGTCCTAAAAATTAAAATTATATTAAAATTTAAATAAAATTTTTAATTAAGACTAAAAACACAAAACTTTTAAAAATTTAAATATTTTCCTAAAATCTTGAGGCATGAGACGTCATGACATTGAAATAAATCATCAAAAGTTTTTAAGAAAATATACAAATCTTTTAATATTCTATATTCATGTATTTAACTTCATACACTTAATGTTTATTTTTCCTAACTTTTAACTTCAATAAAACATAAGAAAATTATTGTTCCAGTTGTTATTATGCAACAATTAGTCCGTCATTTCAAACACAGTTTTAACGAACTGAAATAAAACTTGAAAATAATAAAAAGTAAGATACGTCACTATGTATTTTTACATTTCCGGATATAATGTCACTTAATGCTAACAGAAAGAGGGAGAAAAATTCGGCCTGGAAATGCAAACCGTTTTGTAAAAAACTAAGCCGCCTAGCATACAGCTTTATAAAATGTTAAATATGTCAATTGTCAGACGCCATTTTGTAAAAACCTGTTGAATTTAGGTATAGGAAATGTAACACAAAATGTGTCTAGAATGTGAGGCACAATTCAAGTTAAAATATACAGGAAGTTCTATAAAAATAAAGTTGATGTTTGTTACCATGGAAACCGATATTCTAGAAATTCGGTATTATTGTATTTTATTTTAGCATATTATCCAAAAATACGAAACCGTAAATTTTAGAAATAATTATCGATAGTGTTTTTCTTTTCAATGACTAGTCTTCCCTTACGTAGTGGATTTTTGGACTCACCCGGTAAGTTTAGAAGAAATTATATTTAAAAATGATAATCTTGAAGATATTTTATTCAATTTTAATGATGTTTGTGGAAGAAATAATGTATGATATACATGCTAAAATTTGATTTCATTTTGTTCGAAGTCATAGAACTCTCCACAAAATATAAAGTTGATTTTAACAGTTAGGTCTTAAATAATTATTTTCAACAAACAAATAAAAAATGCATATTAGAAGTAAAATTGGATGCAGTGGTTTTGTTTGTAATAAAAAAGAGATACATAAAATTTAATCAACAAAAATACAGCCGTCACTCTCTTATTCTAGTAAACTCTGTTTAAGATTTTAAGATTGCCTTTATTTGGTAATAATCGACAAATATAAGCTAAAGTTCTACTTTCACTACACATCATTCAGAATATATCATTCTTAAGGATATTACACATAAATTTGGTAAAATAGCAACCAGTTCTGTTGTTACTAAGCCACCAGTCCTAACATCAAAAATCTTGATGAGTGTATCGATGGTAATAAAAAATGTACTACAACCAGTTATTAAAATATATATCAAAAACATATGTTAATTTAATTCCTTTCAAAATGTATTAACAAAATTGCCTTAATAAATCAAATTTTAGTTAAATATTATGGCCATTCAAATTATAGGAGCCCACACGGCCACCTTTTGATTCCTTTTTTATTTGTGGGGTTCCTAATTTGACGTTTTATTCGATTTGATTTAGTAAATCGCTTGATCAAATCTTTCGTGGTACGAGATAAATGTCAACAACCTACAAAAAGTACTAACAGGTAAACTCGTTTAAAGTTATGGCTCTATAGATCATTTTTGCTTTTTCCACTGATGAGTTTTTAATTTATTTTTAAGTGTTTGTAGGTACCGTATAGTAGGGTTAGTTTGTACAAAAATTTTGGCTTTTTATATGGCTAAATATCTATGGTTCTGTTTGCAATTATACAGCTGGCTCTAACCATATGAAAATTTGATCATCTGGCTACATAGTTTCGTAATTACAAGGCATAAAATTAATTTTTTTTAATTATTAATTTAATTAAAGTTTTTTAGGAATTCAAGAAGTTGGCGAGTAGCTCATTAGCGCATTTTTGAAGCGTATAGGCCAAGTTAAATCATGGTTCTTAGGATTAGACCGTGTCAAATTGGAATTACTATCCGACGTTTCGCCTTCGTTTGCTCAAAGCATCTTCAGGCATCTTTACTTCACTTACATTACTACACTCCATTTACTGGAAAAACAGATTCTTTTATTAAAAACTCTGCACATTTCGTGTAAAAACTCAAAACAATCCAGTTGGATCCCGAAGATATTTTGATTTCGATGTAGAATCACTTTACAGAAATGTTCCTGTCAACGACCTAATTTCTATTATATCAGACATACTGGATAATAATAAGCTTGATAAGAACTTAATAGACCTAGTGGAAGCTTGTCTTACATCTACTTATTTCATTTCAAGGAACCTTTTATGAACAAACTTCAGGGGCAGCTATGAGATCTCCTCTATCACCTGTGGTAGCAAATATCTTTTTGGAAGCTTTTGAGGATATTGCTCTAACATCCGCTCCACTAAAACCAAAGCACTGGTTCAGATATGTAGATGATACTTTTGTTGTTTGGCCTCATGGACAGGATAATCTCCTCATATTAATTAATAATTAATCAATTTAATTTTGTCAGTTGGTAAATTTTCAACATGTATTCAAAAATAGAGACGTTTTTCCATTCCTTTCAATTTTTTTTTTGTCTTTTGTAAGTCATCAAAATTTCATGATATCTATCTAATACATTTAGGCATATAGTCAATAAAATATGAGGCGTTACATTTAAAAAAATATAACTTTAATTCTCCACAACTTTGTGGGCGAACCTGTATATTCCAATTTATTACAGATATGTAGATTTGTAAAAGCTTTACAACTTTTATATAAGACATTTTTTGTATCTGTATCTTTTGAAAAAATCGGCCATTCTGGTGACTTCTCCTTATAAATATAATTAGAAATAACTATTTGGGTTATATACCATTTTCAAACAAACGTTAATATCGTCTCTAATATCAAACAGAAGAGTTTTGTATTTATTTAAAACAACTATGTGACTGAAAAGATTTATTTAATAACATCACAATTACACAGAGTAAAAAAAAATAATGAAACGAGTTTAACGAATCTTCAGATAATCAGCATATCTTACAAGAGTTTTTCGGTTCTGCTCAAATAAATATTAAGCAAGATAAAAATCAATAAAGCCGACGATAAATCACGAAATAATACTAATAATTCGAGCTGAAGAACGCGAACTTTGGAGCGGATTTATGCAAAAGAGCTTTAAGCACCGAGAAACATCGAAAAAGGCAAGATATTATGTCAGTTCGTTGCCAAGATATCACTTTATATTATGTCAGTTTTGAGTTTATGCATCTGTTTCGTGTGCGTGGGACCGGGGTATTTGACACCTGAAACTCCGTGTGTACCTTAGGAACTGGTAGCGGCATCGGCATCCTTCGGTAGAAGTCTATTTAAACTCTGAAAAAATACTACAAAGTATGTCTCATTTAAAAAAAATCATAATGAATTTATAGATCAATATGTACTTAAAAGAAAATTCCTCTCACGTACAACAACCACTATAAGAGTCATGCAATTTTCATCGAATTACGCTGCAAATTACACCGATAAATTTACCATGGCAACTGAACAATTAATAGGTGAAAATTTATCTGTAATAATACATATTTCAAGGAAGCTATATTTGTTTATTTATAGTGGATTTCAAACCTCATTTTTTAGAACACTTATACTTACCGGTAAAGGTTAGGTTTTTCCCAAAAAGAGCTAAAATTCCGATTTTAGTATAATAATTTAAACAGAAATGTACAGAAGGAGCTCTTTTCTTTTATTTCTGATTCATTCGACATTACTAAGATTGGTGGAATTGATATATTCTTAATTTTAATTATATATTTCGATAAATGAAAGTATGTAACTTAAAACAAGAAGATAATTAAATCTAGAAGGCCATGGAATTTTGTGGTGCATATTGCAAACGACTATAAACTAATCGTTCAGATCAAACCAATCAATAAAGCTCCGAGTTAGAAATAGCAAAAATATAGTTATAAGTTATTTAAAATGAAAACATTTGAAAAATATGATTTATGTGCATATTGCAAAGAAAGGGGCCATATTAAAACGTACCATCGTTATATGAAATATCTTACTGATCTAAATGAAAATTGTCACATTCAAATCATGGAAGACAATTTGTTTAGAAGAATACAGAACGTGTTGCTGATGATTTCGCCGAATTTCTCCAGGATGTCTAAGCGGAAAAAGTAAATCACTTGATAGGAAAATATTATATCTACTTCATAAAACACCGACATTTCATTATATGTCAAAAAATTTATCATTTAGTCATATTTCGAAAGCTAAATTCAACAAAATTGTGTCTAAATATTATATACAGTGTGTCCCAGATTCGCTTCTGTATACAGGGATCTCGGCTCTTAATATACCTACATAAAAGATTAAATGGGGAAAGTTTTAGAGGAAACTTATTGCATTCGATATCCGGCTTCAGATTTACGATCGATCAATTGTTTTTGGAAATATCGGGGAAAAACCGAAAATGGCGGATTTCGTTTTTGGCCAGTATATCCAGAACGGTTAATTTGACAGCTGCCAAAATGTGGCATTATTTGGACACATTTTTAAGACAAATAAGACGGCGTATACGACACGTCTTCATTGATTTTTGTTAACCCGCAACCCGCCTCAACTTTCATTTTTCTTATGGCCGCCGTATTGGATTTTTCGATTTTTGTAAAGAGTCTAAAATTTACAGCCTAGTGATATCTCACAAGGGCATTAAAGATTTTAGTATCATCGAAATATTACACTTCGTAAAGTTAAGTTTCAGTTTTTTCTAAGGAGGCCATGATTTAAAGTAATGTTAGCTCTCAATGCTTTTCTAAGGAGGAAATGATTTATCTGTAACAAAATTGGATTTTGACTTTGACGGTTAAGTTAAATAGTTGAAAGTATCAAAGCTGTGTTTTAATGAGTAGTAGGTACGCTTTTATCCCAATAAAATCATAAATCTGAAAGATGAAGAAAAGGTCGACATGTTAGCTCTGTACTTTCAATCATACACAAAACGCCGACGTTACATCAGCAAGGTATTTGGAGATGTACCACGAACGACGGCAGCCTCATAAAACCCAATTCAGGCAAATCGTAGTTAATTTAATTAACCATGGTGCCTTCGAACAACCTAGAAGCGGATACAATAATAACAATGAAAATCGAGACAGAAACATTTGACAAGCTATCAACGAAAACCCTAGTGCATCGGTAGGAACTGTAGAACAGGAAACTTATATGCCAAAATCAACAGTACAGAGTTTTAAAAAAGAATAAGTACCATCCATACAAACCCATAATAGTACAAGGACTTAAGGAAACTGATTTTCCAAGCCGACTACAGTTCTGTGAGTGGTATACTAAGAGATGTAATGAAAATCATGATTTTGTAAATCATGTCTTGTTGTCCGATGAGAGCAGGTTCACGAATTGTGGAGTCTTTAATAGGCACAACCGTTATCATTAGGCTCTGCAAAATCCTCACGAAGTGGCAAAGAGACGTCTACAGATCAGATTTGGAAGTAACGTTAATCTAACCAATCTTTTTTAAATAGTCACCAAATGATGGTCAAATAATAATCTTTTTTTTTCGTTTAGTTCTTTAGTGATACTAAAAGAGTATAATCTAATAAAAAAAGTAAAATATTCTACTCTAATCAGTCTTTTTGATATTGTATTACATTTTTATTCAATCATTTTGTATTGTAGTTTCGAGGAACCTATAAAAATAGAATTGGGTTCTATAAATTTATTATCTAAATTTTCTGCAGATTTAGCTAATTCTCTAAAATTATTTTGATTGTCTGAATTTAATAATGTATTATTACCCGGGAAGCCTAGTTCTTGCGTTATGAAAAAAAATACCATATTAATCAAATGTGGAATTATTTTTCGATTTTCATTATGATTTATAGAAAGGCGTTCAGTTGTATTTCCGAATAATTTAAATTTTAAAGCGCAAGTGGTTTGTTCTTTTGATATTATATGTTTTATTAAGGCACGGTGTACTTCTTTAAGATTATCATATCACTGAAATAAATTGATTTAGTATTTCCGAAATTAATATGCAATACCAACAAAATAATTTATTACGGCTATTACTTCCCGCTAACCAAATATGTTTTTCTTTGTCATAATAAAGCTAAATAGGTTTCAGCTGTATACAAGCTCATTCATTACGGGATGTTTCGATAATTATTTTTGGAAAGAAAATATCTACTCTTTAATAAAGATAATTTTCCCTTTATAATTTATAGTTTCTAGTACCACCCGGCCGACCCTGCCGCCCTCGCCGCCCTTGACTGTTGGACACCTATTTATAAATTATTAATCATTTTAGGAAATCGACTTATTTTTGTTTGACTACAACCTAAACGGGCAGAGATACCTAGAGCTTTTGCGAAACCAGGTTGTACCAGCCTTACGAGCTATTCTAACGGAAGATGAATTAAGAAGAACTTGAATAATTTCTTTAAATGGTCCAATATCGTGGCCTCCTAGATCCCCTGACCTGTCGCCCTTGGATTTCTACCGCTGAGGTCACGCGAAGAATGAAATCTATGAATTTGATCCCCCCGTGACCAATTGTCAAAAATGTCTCGATGCAAATGGACGTCATTTTGCAGATTTGTAAACTAATGTTACCGACTTACAAAGCAGGTAAAGCTCATTTAAATTTTTTAAGTCGTTATTTACGTTCATGTTGTATTGAAAATTCAATGCGTTCAATACACTCCTCACTTATTAATGTAATCTTGTGACAAATAAATCATGGCCTCCTTTAAAAACATTGAAACCTAATTAAAGTGTGATATTTTGATGACACTAAAATCTTTAATGCACTTGTGATATATCACTTGACTGGAAATTTTAGGCTCTTTCCAAAAATCGAAAAATCCAATATGGCGGTCATAAGAAAAATGAAAGTTGAGGCGGGTTGCGGGTTAACGAAAAACAATGAAGACGTGTCGTATACGTCATCTTATTTGTCTTAAAAATGTGTCCGAATAATGTCACATTTGGACAGCTGTCAAATTTACCGTTCTGGATATACTGGCGAAAAACGAAATCCGCCATTTTCCCAAACTTACTGATCGATCGTAAATCTGAAGACAGATATCGAATGCAATAAGTTTCTTCTAAAACTTTATTCATTTAACCTTTGCGGTAGGTATAATAAGAGGCGAGATCCCTATATAGAGAAGCGAATTTGGGACACACTGTATACTTTATGAAACATAGACATTTAACACCCTCTCCCTGTTATTCGCCGTTAAAGAAAGAAGAAGTACTGGAAGAAGTATTGTAATAAATATTCAAAACCTAAATATATCCTTCAAAATGATAGACTTAGTATGATTTTTTTAAAAAAATATTGAAATAATTAATAAATAATATACATACTAAAAATAGAGAAAATGTATGAATAATAGGTATTGCCTATACGGAAAGCAAAGGTATTTTAAAGTAATTTAAAAATGTGTAGGCGGCGACGTATTGGACAGAAAGATTTTCGTTTTAATCACCTCCAGGGTGCCCAGGAGGAAAAAGATTTCCGAAAATCTTCGTCGTTTCTATAGTAACGATTAAAAATAAAGGTATCTGATTGGTGCGAAATTTTCACCTTAAAAACCTTCGGAAATTCTGTTCACTGAAGCGGTTTTTCTAATTAATATTCTCCTCTCATACAACATCTAGAAGGGGTGTATGCACACATATATATTTAATTTATCTCTAACCATTACTCACGACCCTGATTCATACCGTAAAATTCCGTCTGCATTAAGAGCATCTTTTATGCCAGTCACATCCACGTCTCAAGCTGATCTTCTATATACAGTTTCTCATTGTTTACAAATAAGGCATATCAAGCGGGACTATCAGTAGTATCAGATATAAATTTGTTATAATAAGTTGCGGCTGTGGGTATACAATAACTTTAATCGACCCACAGTCGTTGAGTATAAAATTACGTTGTTATAATTAAAACCGACATGTGCAGTATATTCCGCAATAAGAAATGGGTCGTTGTGTATTTGAAAAATCGTAACTTACATGGCACCCGATACATGGGATGCCGGTGATCGGCCGGTCTTTTTCAAATTTTAATATGTTGTTTTCTGGCTCAAGAGAAGCAGAGTTTAAATAAATCATGTCTTTGTGGGGCTACAGGGTTTAGGTACCGGATGTCTTTTTATCTTTGATGTCATTTTAATTAACTGTTTTGTTTTTAAAGATGTCAAAATGAAACAAAAATAATTTTGCGTAGTTTTCTAGCAAGTTTTTATTAAAATAAAACGAAACACTAATGTTTTTCTCAAGATATGAACCTAACTTATATTTTGTTTAAAATGGAAAGCCTTATATAGTTTAAAGATTATTTAATATCTCATGAATTGTAATTAGCAAGAAGTAGTTATGTCCTTATGTTCTATTATACTAAATGTTAGATCGCAGTGCTTGCAGTATTTATTTGTAAAAGAAAATAAGGCGATCCTTTCGTAAAAATAAAAAAAAATAAAATAAATTAAAACTGCAGTTTTTCCTATTATAACCACTCGATCACCATTAATAGCCAAGTAAATGCCCTATATATAGCCAAATGAAGTAAATTTTAATTTAAGCTGGTTGGACCTAGAAATAATTTAATTGAATAAAGCTAATATAGAGATTAATAATTTATTTAAAAAATAAAACAAGGGTATAATTATCATTATTATTATAATACATGTTTCATTCGGCATAATCACACATTTGCTGAACAGAGAATAAACCTCGAGAATTTACTTTTTCAGGCTCCGGTATTACTTCAATGACTATCTGAAGGATACCATGTTATATCAGCTACATCTGGCCATTTCCAGTTCAATCCACTTTTTTCCATCGCTGAACACTCTATATCATTTTCATCTATTCGTAAAATCTTAGCGGGATAATAGATTCGATCATATTGAACGATTACATAAGAACCCACATCCCAGATCTTAGTTTCTTCTTTTTTCTTCGCTGCATCTTTAATCGAATTTGCCATAGCTTTCGGAGGTGTATTTTGCTCACGGCTTGAGACGTCATCGTTTGATAGTAGCTCTATATCAAAATCAGTTTTCTTTTTACATTTTTTAATTTTTTTCGTTTCAATCATTGATTTTTCTAGCGTGCTTCTCTGCTTTTCTTCTTTCTTGCGTTTTCGTTCATTTTTTTCCTCTTCTTTTCTGGACGATTCATCAGCTTTAGCTTGAGCTATCTGAATCCATTTGTCGGTAGTCAAAACTGAAGGCAAGTTATCCTTTTTTCGTTTTTTTATTGAAGATTTAGGTTCGGGATACTGCAGAACATCTTGCAGAATAGCATTAATAGTGTTTTTAGGCTTTATAATTATATTTTCATGAATAATGAGCTTTTTAGGCGTATTTTATTGTCTACCCTCATTGCTAACTGATCAACGGAATCTGTTTCACTTGTGGTTTCTAAGCTTTGGAATTCCATCGCTTCTGCTCTTTCTGTAGATCTTACATCAATTACAGGGGTATCGGTATCACTATTACCTAGGTGGTGATGCATATCGTCGCAATCATTGATAGTTGGGGTGTCTGTTATTTTTGCATTAGCTTCCAAATTTGAGCTCGTGGCGATATTTGTGTCATTATTATTATTCCACTCTAGAAATTCAAAAATGATATCTCCATCTTCATCTATATTTGTATAGTCATTTAATATTTCTAGTTGTTTATCTTCAATAATTCCATTTGAAGGTAGTTCTTCTTCAACAGTGACCGTATCTGACGCTTCTTTAAGACCCCTCCATAACTTATATAGTTCTAAGTATGTGATATCCCCGTGCCATTCTTCCTTTCTTTCAAATGTTTCATTAAATAGATCTAAAACAGTCTTTTTATTAATTTGTTTTTCTATGCATCTCAAGGCTACGTTTTTATCAGGACTCATATTAACTTCTGTATGTACATCTTCTCGAACGTTTGACTGTGGTTTTATACATTTACTATAATTGATAGCATTTGGATCAAATGGGAATAGTCCTGATGTACGAAAGCCTGCAACGATACTATCCTTGAAATTTCCATATAAGAGAACTTTGTTTAAAGCAGCGGGCACGTCTTTTTTCTTCAAAGTTTCACCGTTATGTTGAAATAACCAGTTTATTGTGATCTTTTTCCAAGCTTGCTTGAGAGGGAAAAAAAAAGCGACGTCGAGTGGCTGCATAATATGTGTCGAATTAGGAGGAAGACACACTAAAATTATGTTTTTATCTCGACAAAATGTGCTAAGTGGAAGCGACAAATGTGATGCATGGCCGTCTAGAAAAACTACAACAGGACGTTGTATGTTGGTGTTTGATAGATAAGGGTCGAAAACATTGGCAAAATATTCGAAAAACTGCTCGCTCTGCATCCATCCGCTGTCACTTTTGCCAATGCTCCAGTTTATGGGCGCTGCCTCCAAGACTGATTTAGGCAAGCGATCATATTTAAAAATTGTTAATGGAGGAGCCATTTGACCTGCAGCGTTTACTGTCATTAATGTTGTTACATTGTCTTTCTCAGACGTTGAAGTTATGTCATAGGTGTTTTTTCCCTTTTCTCCCAAAATAAGGGCTCCTTTTGGTGATAGAAACACTGCAGTCTCGTCCATATTCCAGACTCTTTCTGGGTGACTGAAAACTTCAATATCTTCAATTGAGTCCTTGACTTCGGCAAACCAAGCCCTAATCTTATGTTCGGTAACGGCAGCGCGAGCTTTGTTTATATATTCTGAGTGTTTTTGGCTTATTCGAGGATGCCGTTTCAAGAAGGATTCAAACCATTTCCTTCCTGGTTTATTATTTTTAAAAGGAGTTTCTAACGGGTTCTTCTCCAATATTTGCTGGATAGAATATATTAATCCTTCCTTATTAACTGGAAACCCATGGCTTGCGTTGGTCAATATCCACTTTTCAAGTTGGTCTTCAATGTCCTTACCTAAAAAAGAATTAGTTTTCAAAGTACTTTTTTATGAGTAGTTGTCTAATATCTTTACCTAGAAAGCATTTTTTGCCAACTTGTTCCATCTTGGTCGAAGTTTTTCCACTTAATTTATCACGGAAAGTTGTTCTAGGCACACCAAAACTCCTGCTGGCCTTTGCCACCGCCATCCCATCTTGTTCGACTGCTTGAAGTGCACGTGTAAGTTGTTCTTCTGTATATTGATGAATAGGACCTTTGTTCCTTTGTCCAAAATTATGGTCCTTCGACCTTTTTTTCTTCTTTGTTGGTGCCATTTTTGATGGAATATTAAAGCTAAAAAGAACCTGGCTAAAAACGGCACAACATTCGTCTAAATATAGCCATCCCATCTGGCTATATATAGAAAAATGTGTTATCACGTGATCTATTTATAGCCACCTGTTATTTATAAAAACACAAGCCCAAAATTGACAAAACAGGTACATATAAATAAGCACAAACAATATATAAATGTGCAGACAACAAATTATATAATTTAAAAATTACCAAACATCTATTATAGGGTTTTTTACTTACCTGAGGTGCTTAGTAAAGACGACACTAACTTGTAAAAATATGACAAGGCGGGAAACAAATTTGCATAAATTTATAGGTTAGGTTCACAAATGCCATACACAAGTGTGACGTTAGGCATGATTGTTTGAAGACCGATTTTAGACCTTAAGCCAGCACAACATAAGGTATTATCTTAGTTATGAGAGAAAAACCGAGTAAGTGGCTGTAACTGGAACAATGGCTATATGTGGTACATCGACCCTACGCTGGCCCACAAAAAAAGTGGCAAGCCTAAAATTTGTATCAATTTCAACCTTTAATAATTTTTGAATGGATTCTTAGATTCTGTTAATTTTTTTTGCAATTTATTTCGATACCTTTTCACAATGATTTTGTGATATAAATTTAAACTTCGGAATAATACTGGATAATATACAGGGTCAAACGCAAACTTGTGTTTTTTCACCAATTTTTGAGACGCTCTATAGAATGACCTGGCTTAAATATCACTATCGAGTATGAATTATTTTGTTACCTGTTTCTTTACCAACATTTTGTTTTTTGAATGACCTTCGTATCTTTCTTTTTAGAAAATATAGAGTAGTGTAAGTAAAGTGATGTTTTACTGTAATTTCCCTTACACTCAATAAAAACGGAATTTTAAAAGCATAGAGTGCTTTGAAATTTAAAATGTACTTGAAATGTCAAGCCTTGAAAAGACTTTCTGTCAGTTTGGAAGCGTTGTTTTCATTAGTAATGGCACGACAAATTAGTCCAGAGCAAGTTGCTCAGATTGTAGCATTAGTAAATGATGGAAGGAGCGTTGCGCACGCCGCACACTGGTCGAATTTTGCAAAAACACGCTATTTATTGAAATTTTCGTTTTTTATTTTTTTAACGTAAAACGCGTAGTAGGCTTTCTAACTTACTATTGATCAAATTGCCATGATTCTGTCAAAGCATCATGGCGTTTTCATTAAATTATTAAACGTCAAAGTGGCGGCATTTTTTATGTTTATATTGCGTTTTTATACAAAACCGTTTCATGCCTTAAGTTTAGATGTCCGTAGTTACTGGATTTTGAGGAAAAGTAATAAGACATAATATGGAGGAAGGCCACCCAGGTATGTTCTCATTAAATACTTATCATAAGTTTTGGAAAGTTTTTATTTGACAGAAATACGACATTATGAAAGATTTGATGTCAGTTCGTTTTAAATTTGCCTTAAATGCTAAAATTCAAAAAGCATTTTGGTAATAATTTCCACGTATTTCCAGCTAGTGATATTTTTTTTGGTACTCTATAATGTCTTCTTGTATGATATGTTTTATAAAACGTTACCCCAAAATACCCGATTAAAAAATATCTAAAAATTAAAAAAGTATGTTTTACACCTTATTGGTTAACTTTTAAGACCCTAACTTTTCTTTTTTTGATTTTTTAATCCAATTTTGAGATATAGTTGTTTCCATTCGGATATTAATTATACACTAGAAGTATTTTTAAGAGTTTTTATTTAATTTGCTATGTTCATACATACAGGGTTAGTCAAAAGTTGCGAGACGGCTATTATATCTCAGGAATTATTAGACTTAAATTTATCAAATTTTGCATACAGGGGTTTTAAATTAAGCTGAATCCAATAGTGACATAGGCGACGTTGCCACATTAACGGTTTTTTCCCTAAGCTACCGAGTTTTTACATTTTAAATAGGAAGCATATGTTTTTATTTAATTTAAGATACCCTATCTCTATCTTCAACTGTTTTTCCAATATGGCAGTCTGAATTTTGCTATTTTGAATCTCTAAGGTTCTGTAGGTTCAAAACGGGTTTTTACAGTGCAAAACGGATTTCCCTTTGCTATCTTCGCTTTTAAAGCTTTTAAAATAATTACTCTCATTTTAAAATTTTTAAAAGTTACTTATAGAATTTTACATTGTTTTATAATTTTAAAGTAAGTACCATTAAAGAGCCCATAAAGAACTAAGATAGTATATAGTGAAATTCAGTTGCCGCTGTGAAAAACCGTTTTGAATCTACAGAACCTTAGAGATTCTGAAGATTCTGAGATTCTGAAGCAATAACTGCCAATATATCGTGGCACTGTTTTTAGATTTTTGTATTGCTTTTAGACAATGGCCCAGGTAGTCCAGTATTATTGCTAAGCTACAAAGAGTTATTTGAATTTATGATAAATTTTCCGGAAAAAAATCTAGACACCAAGTTTTGTCGACTTCAAACAAAAATATTGACCCTCACTGGTTATAGTACCTTATTACCTTACAAAAACTGTTTTAAATACATTTTATTACAAATTTAAAAATAAGTGGATTTCTGCAAATAGAACAAAACAAAGATTTTTGGACAACAACAAAGAATGGATAAAAACAAAAGTTGAATTTAAAAAGAATAGTGCTATTGGCAAAGGTCGAAAATTACTTAATTTTGAAGCTTGTTCTGAGACAACCAAATGATTAAAAACGTCAAAATTGCGAGAAAAATTTTCTACACAAGAGTTAGTTTATGCAGCTCAAATGGGATACCGAAAAGAACATGAATTAGAGGCATCTAATGTACTTAAATCCATTTATGCACAGCCATCAAAGGCCAAAGAATATTCCAGGTCCCTGTTAAACCAAAAAAATACTTATATGAAGCTTAGTCTAGATAAGGCAGTATCACTTATCATAGAGGGCAAATTTACTAAATATCAATACAAATTGTTGACAAAGCAGGCGGAGGATAATAATTGTTTTATGTACCCCTCTTATGATAAGGTACTTGAAGCCAAGAAAAAGTGTTACCCCGAAAATATTTGTGTATCCGAAAGTGTAGCAGAAGTTCCACTTCAATCATTACTAAATCATACAACTAAGAGGCTTATAGATGTACAACAGGATATACTTAAAACTTTGGTTAATAAAAACAATATTCTAAACTTGACTTTAACATGCAAGTGGGGGTTTGATGGGTCATCTGGACAAGCAGAATATAAGCAACGGTTTCAAGATACGTCATTGTCAGACTGCAGTATCTTTTTTACATCTTTAGTGCCAATAAAACTCACTCTTAGTGCCAGATCTGACGTAATAATATGGCAAAATTGCAGGACTTCGTCAACAAGATATTGTCGACCTCTGAAAATTCAATTCGCTCGGGAAACCAAAGAACTAACACTGACCGAAAAAAAAAATATGGATGAACAAATAAATAACCTAGTTCCTTTTCAGTTCTTTTTTCCCGAAAATAATATTCACATTAGTGTATCATTCAACTTGTACCTCACAATGATTGATAGTAAGGTGGGAAATGCTTTAACTGAAAATAATTCCACCCAAAGATGTTTTATATGTGGGGCATCCTCCAAACAATTCAATAATATTGATGCTATTCTCCAGAGACCCGTTATTAATAATGCTTATTTAAAATACGGTTTATCCACCTTGCATGCTTGGATACGTTTTTTTGAGTCATTGCTGCATTTGGCTTACAAAATCGATATTCAAAAGTGGCAAGCTCGAAGTGCTCTTGATAAGCAAATAGTCCAAAACTCAAAAAAACGTATTCAAGAAGAATTTCATTCACGATTAGGACTAATAGTGGACAAGCCCAAGCCAGGTTTTGGTTCTTCAAATGACGGCAACACCGCTCGCAAATTTTTTGAAAATGCGAGCGTTGTTGCTGAAATTTGTAAAATCGATAAAAACCTTGTGCACAGATTTCATATCATATTACAAACCCTATCATCTGGGTTTTATATAGATTTACCGAAATTTCAAATGTACGCAATTGAAACTGCAAGACTCTTTACTAGGTTGTACTCTTGGTACCCTTTACCAACTTCTGTACACAGGGTGTTAATGCACGGAGCAGAGACAATAGACGCATTTGAAATTCCTATAGGACAATTGTCGGAGGAGGCACAGGAGGCGAGGAATAAAGATATTAAAAATTATCGTTTAAGTTTTTCTAGAAAAACCTCTAGAAAAGATAATTTACAAGATATATTTAGTCGTCTCTTTGTCTCCTCCGACCCTGTCATTTCTAGTTTACGCAAAACACCCGCTAAATCAAAAAAAAAGTCTTCTGCCTGAAGCTGTAGCTTTACTAATTTCGCCAACAGTTGACGAAAATGTTTTAAATTTACATGAAGTTAGCTCTTCAGATGAAGAACTTTAGTTAGGCTTTTAATTTTAGATACAGGATGCCATTTTAAAAACGTTTAATGTAAATATTTCTAAAAGTAAAAATAAAATATGAAAACACAATTTGGTACAAATGTTATACTAAGGTAGGGGAACTAGAATTACCATATTTTGTTTGCGAAGTATGTGATCCATATGCGATCTTATAAAAACACAGTTTTATTTATTATGATTATACTTTATGTTTAACCCTGTATTGAATATAGTATTTAAAATATTGAACCATAATAATGGTGCATTTAGTAATTGTGTTTTTCTAAGTTTTGTACTTTCAGAAATATTCGGATTGAAAGGTTTCAAATTGACACTCTGTATAATTGTTGCAAAAGATTTTGGTTAATTTAGTAACTTTTTTTATTGTTTAATTTAAGATTGTCCCAACAATAGTTCATAGATACATTTATTTAGTGTTTAGTGTTTTACAATTAAAGGTAACGTTTAAAAGTCACATAAAGTTTTTTTATTTGTCACCCTGTATAAAAATAAAATTTAAAAATAAGTGTAAAACATTTAAACAGTTGCTTTAGGTTAATTACACAATAAAATATTATTTTAACATAAAAAGACTAACTTAATTAATTTATAGCACGTTTTTGCATAATTCGACCAGTGTGCGCCGCACGAATAGTGGGTGTTCCAGAAGGCTAGAAGGGCAAGGAACAGGTTTCTAGAAACTGGGCAGTTTGTGAGAAGAATAGGATCGGGTCGTCCCAGAATTACATCAAACTTAGACGACAGGTTTGTTACCCCGCAAACCTTAAGAAGGCCTTTTCAGAATGCTGTGTAATAAAAATGTATGAAACAGTGCGTCGTCAGCTTAAAGAGAGAGGATTAAAGTCAAGAGTAGCAAATGGTCCAAAATTGCTATCAGAACATCGTTTATCTCGACTTAATTTTGCACGTGAAAAAAATCAGTGGAACGTACGACAATGGTCCCAAGTATTATTTTTCGACGAGTCACGGTTTTGCTTACATTCTTCCGATGGACGTCAACGAGTTTGGAGGCAGGAAGGCCAAAGGTACGCTGAGAGTATGTTTGTAGAAAAGCAGAACTGGGATTTCCCACGCAGCTCAATGGCGAGCGTTATATTGATGTACTGGCTGAACACGTCGTACCGTTTGCTCATTTCATAGAACAGGAGTTACTTTTTATGCATTCATTTGCCCGGCCTCACACTGCTCGTATTGTGAGGCAAATTTTGGACGAAGTGGGCATAGATCTTTTGCCATGGCCAGCTAGGAGCCTAGATTTAAATTCGATTGAGCATGTTTGGGATCAGCTTGGTAAGTTTGTTCGTAGTCATCCACATGTACCTGCCAATTTAGAGGAACTTGGAGAAGCATTGGTTCAACAATGGGATCACATCTCCCAAAATTCAACTGCACGACTGATTAAAAGCATGCCAAGGTGCTTACAAAGTGTCATAAGGGCCAGTTATAAATATAAGTTGTTGTTTATAAAATTTAAATTAAAAGTTTGATTATTGCTTAAAGTAAATGTTGTCTATCTATACGCAGTCTTTTTATGTTTTTATTTAGTAATAGACGATAGTGATATTTAAGCCAGGTCATTCTATAGAGCGTCTCAAAAATTGGTGAAAAAACACAAGTTTGCGTTTGGCCCTGTATATTATCCAGTATTATTCCGAAGTTTAAATTTATATCACAAAATCATTGTGAAAAGGTATCGAAACAAATTGCAAAAAAATTAACAGAATCTAAGAATCCATTCAAAAATTATTAAGGGTTGAAATTGATACAAATTTCAGGCTCGCCACTTTTTTTGAGGGCTAGTTTATTTTCGGATATTTTAATTCTACATGAAATTTCAAGGATATTTTATGAAGATTACGTCATACCCATCTTCAACTGTTTGTATTTTACCATTTTATTTATTCTTATCGTTTAAAATATATGTATTACATTTTTAGTCATTTACGATCGTCGGCTGTAACTATTTAGTATTCTAAAAATTAAACGATTTAGTACTCGAGAAAGCCCAATCGCAGCGCGAAAAGAATATACTAGATGTTATCTAGAGATTCGTGTCCCTTCAAAACAAATATTTGCAAGATTATTAAAAAAAATGCAAGAAAGAGGAACCGTGTTTGATGTGAAAAGCCCTAGATCTCGAGAGAAATTATTTTTTGTTATAATTAAGATGGTAGGTAACCGAAAATTGACAGTTGTAGCCATTATTAACTAAATTGGGAGCATTTTAATGGTTAGCCTTTTTGGTGCTGGCAATCATGTTGACACTCTTTCTTCTTAACTTGTCATATTGGTGCTGATTCACTAGTCCATTGTTATCAGTAATGCTATCAGTTTCATATGCGAAACTTGTAGAAGGCAAGAACGACGGCGGAAGCTAATTTTTCTTGGAATTTTCTCCTGTAGAACATTTAATTTGGTTGGCGATGGGTGTTTTGTTCTCTATGGATTTGTCCACATATGAATCTGCAACTTTTGTGGACTGTTATCACCCGAGACGTCTCAAATTAGTAATATCCACTCCAGCGTCGGCCAACATAGTAGCCAAAGAGCGTCTATAACAGTAAAGGTAGTGGATTTGGAAGTCTCAAAAAAGCAGCCACGTCCGATGGCATCTTACCAAACTTATTAATGCCAATAATTTGAGTAGTACATTTACATTTTTTGGAAATCGATAAAAAACTTTTGATAGGGTGTACAGGGTGTTCCAGTGAGGACTGAACAGGGACCTATTTTCGACCTTCATTGTATTTTGGAAAAATTCAAAATAGCCAATCGATGTATTTTTTCTTGTAGAATCCAAAAATATCATCGAAAAAATATTTGAACCAGAAACAAAAGAGTTACGCTATGCATCAGGTGTTTTTTAAATGGAATGTATCGTTTTTATACGATTTTTGGAAAGAGTGATTTTTTTTATGTCCGTTCTGATTAAAAAATTTGATTTTGCGATAGCGGTTTATATTACATTTTAATGTTTTACAAACTAAAATTTTAGCTTCACCTGTTTAAAATATACGATAGGTTGGTATAGGTGATCAAGGTAAAATTTTTTGAATGCTTTGTCAATAAAAATTGACATTATTTTAATTATTGTCGAAGTCTTCACCTAAAAAATATATATTTGACTCTGATCGAAATGAAATACTCTTTGGACGAGAGACTACAGATTGTTATGCTATTTTACAAGTGCCAAGAAAATGCAAGAGAAGCAAGAAGAAGATTTATTGCAAATTTTCATAGAAATATATCCATCAATACAATTCTAAGGATAAAAAACCTATTTGAGGAAAATAAAACTTTACATGATAGAAAAAGAAATATACAAAGAAGAAGAAATCGAGACCAGGCCATTATAAATTATTTTCAAGTTAATCCAACCAAATCTATTTCGGATGCAGTTCGGGAAGTTCAGTACGGTGGCGGTGTAAGGCGCAGAAGAGTTACCCGAGGGACTGTTCACAGGACTCTGAAAATTCATAAATTTAGGCCTTTTCGTATCCTTCCACTTCAGCACCTAACATCGGCACAAAAAGAAGTTCGCTTCCAATTTGTTTCTCAAATGGTAATTCGGCAAGAAAACGAAGACCCTGATTTATTCAAAAATATTGTATGGACCGACGAAGCTACTTTCACAACATCGGGAGTATTCAACAGACATAATAGTCACCACTGGGCCGTTGAAAATCCAAAAAAGTTCCAGACTATTAAATTTCAAGGGAGGAATAAAATAACATTTTGGGACCAATATTTTTTAACGGGACTTTAAATGGGCACAGATATTATGAGTTTTTAGAAAACGAAATTGAACATTTTTTGGAAGACTTACCATTGGCAGAATATCAGAATTTAATTTGGCAACATGATGGGGCGCCTCCTCATGCCGTGCATGATGGGGTTCAATTTTTAAATCGGCGCCATAACGAATGGATAGGGCGAAATGGAACATATGCTTGGCCGCCCAATAGCCCCGACCTCTCAGTTTTGGATACATTTCTTTGGGGCCATTTGAAGAACGTCGTATACAGACAACGAAACGAAAATATTCAAGAGATCATGGGAAAAATTGTCGATGAAATAAACCGCCTTAACCAGGAAAATCATATTGTAACAGCAAGTTTAGAAAGGCTACAAAGGGGTTATCGATGTTGTTTCGAGAAAAAAGGCGGTCACATTGAAAACTTATGTTATTAGTAGTTTTATTTTATTATTTAATAATTATTTTTTATTGAATTTCTTTTTCTATCACGTAAAGTTTTATTTTTCTCAAATAGGTTTTTTATCCTTAGAATTGTATTGATGGATATATTTCTATGAAAATTTGCAATAAATCTTCTTCTTGCTTCTCTTGCATTTTCTTGGCACTTGTAAAATAGCATAACAATCTGTAGTCTCTCGTCCAAAGAGTATTTCATTTCGATCAGAGTCAAATATATATTTTTTAGGTGAAGACTTCGACAATAATTAAAATAATGTCAATTTTTATTGACAAAGCATTCAAACGTCATTTTACCTTGATCACCTATACCAACCTGTCGTATATTTTAAACAGGTGAAGCTAAAATTTTAGTTTGTAAAACATTAAAATGTAATATAAACAGCTATCGCAAAATCAAATCTTTTAATCAGAACGGACATAAAAAAAAACACTCTTTCCAAAAATCGTATAAAAAACGATACATTCCATTTAAAAAACACCTGAGGCATAGCGTAACTCTTTTGTTTCTGGTTCAAATATTTTTTCGATGACATTTTTGGATTCTACAAGAAAAAATACATCGATTGGCTATTTTGAATTTTTCCAAAATACAAGGAAGGTCGAAAATAGGTCCCTGTTCAGTCCTCGCTGGAACACCCTGTACATTTGGGACGTAGAAATATGTACTTCTTGTTTAAATTAAGATTTTTTCCTTCAGTTATAACAAAACTTTTGCTCTGGTGAGTCTTCTTGCTATCTAGTATTTTCACCAGAAACAAATCTTCTTGTTCGACTACGTTTTCACACAACAGATGAGTTAATTCTTCACGTTTGCAGGCTCCAGCGATTCCAATTAGTGTTGCGACTTTGATTAGTAAATAAGTATCGTCAGGCGAAATGCTTAAAAAAATTTCAACATGTTTGTGGTTTAAAATATTAGACTTTTTTGGTCTAAAACCTACCATTTTCTTTTTTAAATAAGCAATCAATTTAAAATGCCTGCTAACATCAATGTTTTTCCTTATTTTTAGCATATATTTTATCACTGAGTACTTGGACCACATTATAGAAGGTCGAAAATTCTTTGAAATTTCTTTAAAGTAAACTAGCAGCATCTAATGTATTTGATTTTTACTAATGTTGTTGATTTTCTTGTTGGCGCACCATTGGATGAACTTATCGTATTCCTGAATGTATCTGACTTTGGATTTTTCTGGAAGCAAATCCAAATCTACTTCTTTTGCTGCGTTCATAATACATTCTGGAACCCCGTCTTGCATGGCCAGATTGTCAAATTCACTTACATTCATTGTAATAATTCAAAATTACAGAAAATGCGCACATATAAAAGCAATTAATGACAAATAAATATGTCGAAATATCAATTTTTTTTATTAATTACTAAAACATTAAGTTAATAGATAAATATAAAAATAATACCTACATACCAACTATGACGACATGGCCAAAGGCTGATGGATTTTCAATACCGCTGCAATTCCATCTCTGATGCCTAAACTGATATTTACATTCGTCGGTCGCCATTCTGATGCCATCCCCAATGGCCACCATTGCATCTGGAATTGTATTTAAAAAAAGGGTGTAAATACTGAAATTGATAAACTTGTTTGCTTGTAATGGGCGATTCGAAATTGAACGCCAAGATGGGTTGAGCGGTTAAATATATTCGAAACTGGGTGAAGTAACAAAACATTCCCCATATCGATATAAGAAATTGGGAGCATATGTATTCATTTTTTAAGTTAACGTTATAATCACTGGCCGACAAGATTTTTCTAACACAGGCCAGCTCATTTTTTCACAATGGAAATACCTTCCCAATAATAAAAAAATATTCGGGAAGCCCTAATACATACCATTTTTTAATAGCCTAATTAGAACCTTTTATATTGGAAATAATAATTATTTTAATAGCCTAATTAGAACCTTTTATGTTGGAAAAATTACCTAGACTGGGTTGTTTACAACATTAGACATAAAATAAACGTTAAACATCACTCTTCTGTTGAGTTTCGAATTGAGTGGTTCTCTGTGTATTGATAAGCAAGTGTATGTGAAGACGAGAATGTTGAGTCAAACGCGCCGAAGTTGCAAAATTTCTCCTGACAAATTTTGTTATATTTGTGGAGAATTTCTGACGAAATCACAAGTCAGGCCATTTTCCAAAAATGTAAAAAAGCCTACTTTAAATATTTTGGAGTATTAATTGGGATCAAGATAAGCGGTGGGCTCCCCATGTGTGCTGTGTTAGTTTTAGTGTATCATTGGTGCAGTGGATGAAGGGAAAGAGAAAATGTATGCCTTTTGCAGTTCCAATGGTATGGCGAGAACCCACCAATTATTCTGACGATTGTTATTTTTGGCTGACAAAGACTAAAGGTTATTCCGAAAAGGGAAAGTACAATATACAATATCCAAATTTGCAATCTGCCATACGACCTGTTCCTCATAATGTATATTTGCCGGTGCCGATTGCGCCTTTAAATTGGCAAGCTATCGATTTAGGAGATAGGAGAAGTTAACTTACAAAATTGATTCCGTAATTAAAGGAATTGATCTTCGATTTACCGAATGTAATACTCAACTAACAAAGCTTAGCTCAAGAGCATTGCAGCATGAGCGTAAATTACGCAAAAACAACATAATTGTTTTTGGATTACCTCAATCTACAAATTTGTTGAATGACACTATAGATAAATTAAATACTCTTCTTGGTGTAAGTTTTTCGGCCTCTGATATTGAATTTATTTACCAGTGTTTATTGAATTTATTTCTTTTTTAAAGAAAGCATCCATATTTCAACATGTTTCAAAGCTTAAAGGAACTAGCATTTCAATTGCCAACGACCTTTGCCCTGAGGATAGGGAAAGCCACCGTATACTTGTGAAATACTTAAAGGAGGCCAGAACCCGGAATGTAAACGCTAAAATAAGAGGTAATAAACTAATAATTGGCGACAAAGAGTTTTCTGCTGAAGATCTTGAAAATAATACTGAGAGTGACGGTGATTTATCCGAACCCGAAGCAGAAGAAAATCTTGAAGAAGGTAATCTGGAACCCGATAATCCTCCTGCATCGAAGAATAGTCCAGAACAACCTGCTAAGAAGAGAAAGCGCGTAAAGATTCAGCCCAACAAGGCTGATATAAAATCTGCATTCGACAAAATTCTCACGCGTAATGCTGCCAAAAAACAGTAATTAATTTAGTTTTTAAGCATTAAAGTAATTGAATTTATCGTTTTACTTGGATATATCTATCTTTTATTAAATATTATTAATATCATTTTAGTGCTTGTATTATTACATTTAATTTTTTTGTATTTTTTTTCCTTCTATGTTCGATGTAAATTGTAACGATGTCGCTTAGCTGCTGCCACATAAATGTGCGTTCACTAGTAGCAAATTTTGAAGGTTTTTCCCGCCGGTATTTTGGATAACGTTATTAAATGGATATAAACTTTATTGTCGTGATAGAAGTAGTGGTCTGAGAGGTGGTGGGGTCGCTTTGTACGTACGTACTTCGTGCAAATCTTCTTCACTAAATTGCGAACGTAATCCGAAAGGCTACTTAAGTACGAGGCAGCGAGCAGTTGTGGATTTCGGTTAGAAATTTTACACGACAAGGTGTGCTCATTGCAAGAACAAAACCACTAAAGCCTGTGGCCAAAACTTTTTGCATGTATATTCAGCATGGGTCAAAAACGACCCACATCAAAACACCAAAGGTGCTTGAGATTTATAAAAATTTAAAGAAAAAAACTTTGTACCGTCCTCCCTCCTGCTCCGTAGTCGAATTTCTCGGTTAACTCAAAAACGTTCTTGCTGTTTTAGATCCGCAATGCAATTCTATTATAATGCTTGGCGATCTTAATACTGATTTAGTTGACTATGATAATAATAATTTCAAAAAATTACTTAATATATTTGATTCCTTTAATTTATGTCAAATTATAAATGAGCCCATACGGTATGGTCAGAATAGTGCTAAATTACAGGATATTATTGCTCATTCCAATAACATTAACAAGATTAACTCTAAAGTTCTAAACATATCTGACATTGCAGACCACTGCCTCGTGTCATGCCAAATATTTAAGTGTAAGGAAAAAATAACACCCTTTTTCCATAAACACCGTGACTTCAAAAATTTAAATGTAAATAATTTTAATGCTGATCTTGCTCTAATGGATTTTTCAGGGCGTTAGACATCGAGACTAAAACAAATATTTTTAACTTAACTATCCTTAGCCTCTTCGATTTTCATGCTCCCTTTAAAATTGTTAAGATTTCAAAAAGCCTTGCCCCTTGGCTAACCGAAGCTGTAAAATCCCTTATTACTGAAAGGGATAAAGCATTAAACAAATTTAAGCGTACTAAGAAGGAGGTGGATTGGAATGTTTATGAAACTCTCCATAATGAAGTGAACTACACTATTAAACGTGAAAAGAAAGCTTATTTTCAATATAAATATCGTAATGCGGACAAAAACACGCTGTGGAAGGAATTGAAAAAATTAAATCTGAACTCTTAAAATTCTAATAATGAGACATCTAATAATCTTACTGATCCTTCCTTACTTAATAAGTTCTTTTTAAGCATACCTGCTCAAAATACTGTGGACCAGACCACTATCGACTTTTTTAATAGGAATAAATTTAACGAAGGACTAAATTTTAAGTCTAGCCATACTAATGAGAATGATATCTATAAAACAATACTTTCAGTTAAATCAAAATCCACTGGCCCAGATGGTATTAGCGTGAATATGCTTTTGTTATGTTGTCCTATAATACTACCCTAAATAAAACATCTTTTTGACTTTATTATTGCTAGGAACACCTACCCTTCAACCTGGAAAATGTCTCACGTCATACCGATTCCTAATAATTCCCCAGAAGAGCCCAAAGACTTTAGACCAATTAGCATTTTATGTGTTCTATCAAAAATATTTGAAAAAATTGTCCAAAGCCAGATTAGGGAATTTGTTGATAATTACAATATTTTACCACAAAATCAGTCAGGGTTCCGGAAAAATCATAGCTGTGTGACTGCCCTAGCTCAAGTAACCGACGATATTCTAACAGCTACCGATGATAACAAATTGACGATTCTGGTTTTAATTGACTACTCCAAGGCCTTTGACTGCATCAGTCACACCCTTCTTATCGCACTTGATTGGTGGGTTCTCGCCATACCATTGGAACTGCAAAAGGTATACTTTTTCTCTTTCCCTTCATCCACTGCACCAATGAAATACTACAACTAACACAGCACACATGGGGAGCCCACCGCTTATCTTGATCACCAATTAACACACCAAAATATTTAAAGTAGGTTTTTTTTTACATTTTCGGAAAATGGCCTGGCTTGTGATTTCACCAGAAATTCTCCACAAATATAACAAAATTTGTCAGGAGGAATTTTGCAACTTCGGCGCGTTTGACTCGACATTCTCGTCTTCACATACACTTGCTTATCAATACACAGAGAACCGCTCAATTCGAAACTCAACAGAAGAGTGATGTTTAACGTTTATTTTACGTCTAATGTTGTAAACAACTCAGTCTAGGTAATTTTTCCGTTGTAAAATGGACCCATTTTAGCCGCCCCACAATAAACTTGTTTACCTGCCAATATAAAAGGTTCTAATTAGGCTATTAAAAAATGGTACGTATTGTGAAAATAATGAGTTGGCCTGTGTTAGAAAAATCTTGTTGGCTAGTGTTATAGATATAGGACCCTAATTTTCTCAAAAACTGTTGACTTTCATAGGAAGTGTTCTGAAACTTTTATAACAGAAAAATGGTAAACTTGGCAACAATGCGAAACTCGCCTTTAGATCCGGCATTATTTTATACCTGTGTACATATTTTCATTAAATTTAGGTAAGCGTTACCTGAGATATGTCGCCATTTCCTTGCATTTTTACATGCTGTATATTGTTTAAATACAAAAAGGATTTAAATTCATCGAAAATAATAATTAAATACTATGAAGACGTCTAAATTCCTTTTGTATTTAAATACTTTCTAAGTATTATACGTCTTTAAGAAACCAGGCAAGAGCAGAATTAATTTGATATGAATTTTGCTCATTCTTATGTGAAGAATCTACCTACGCGCGTAGGGGTTCGCGAGACCACGAGACTAGTCTCGGTCTCGCAACGATACCGAGAATTGAAAAAGTATTTCGAGACCGAGATCGATACCGAGACTTACCTATCCAGACTCAAAGTCTCGATCTCAAAGTGAAGTAGCAAAATAACGAATGTTCGTCAATTATTTGTTTTGACAAACTAATACAAAAAATATATGTTTGGGGGCAAATTAATGGATGCAAAAAATAATTTTTCTATAATCAATTATATTATACTAGCATTGTATACGTTCTTATAACAATGATACTAGTGAAATTGTCATTCAAAAAACGGTATAAATAACCATAAAAAGAGAATTTCCCAAATTTAGAAATTCTAGTAGCGAAATTTCACTTCACATGTTGGAAACCGCAAATTGCTACCCTACCTCAAAAAAAGACACTTTATCACAACTATACTATATGGGATTTTGATATTGTGATCTTTATAAATTTATAATCGGTTTTTATGTTTAATTATTGAAAGTAACTAAAATCCAAAAATTTTTAGTTTTTTGGTTCAATAATTAATAACTAATAGACTGTAACAACTAAAAACATCGCAATATCATATTCTTATATAGTATAGATACGATCTCCAACAGACGAAGTAATTGTGGTGATTTTTGTTTGAAAATTTTCCGACTTAAATTAAACAAAAAAATTGTTAAAAAAATCAGTGAAAAATTTTCCTAACATTTTCTTCTTCAATCGCTTCGATGGCTTGCTAATTAAAGAAGGTACGTGTTTTATACAACAATATTTTTGTATTGATTTTGTTTGTATTTGAAAATAATGGACGATATAAAATTTTTATCTATATGTGTATAATAAAAATAATACATATACATACGGACAAGATTTTTAACAAACAAAACACAAAGTAGAATTTGGCTTAGGATTTTAAATAGATGATCAATAAAGCTAATTCAACTATTACGTTAAAAAATTAACGAACTGTTCTAATAACAAAGTAAAAATTTAAATTTCTAAACATACATTATAAGCATATTTTTAGATTTCATTTCAACCTATATAATAAACCTAAAAATATTACAGAAAATTTTAACTAATTTTTTATAATTTCATTTTTCAAGTTACTTTTGTACCATAAATGAATACATAATAAGCATTTGTTTGAAGTTTCATTTAACATGCTTCTTAGTTTTGTATTAATTAACCCTGCTTGTGAAAATAAACGCTCTACTGCTACAGAGGTTGCCTGTATAGACAAAAGATCTTTTGTCATTTTGGCTAAATTTGGACATTGTTTATCGTGTGCTTTCCACCATTCTAAAATATCTGTACCCTTTGGAGCGCGCTTTAATTGCAAATATTCTATTATTTCTTTTCTCCAATTTTCGGAATCACTTTTTTTTTCAAATAGTGATATATAATCGATGTCATAGTTATCATAGCTTGAGGAACTTAATATTATTGGTGATTCAGCAGGTACAATATAATATTTATCCCTGTACATTTTCTCAAAAAGGTTATAGATTGATCTTTCAGACGAAAAATTGAACAAGTAGATATTTGTTTAATAAATAAATTTACTTTTAAAATCTACTCCACTTTTAAAATTTATAGTTAATTTACCAAAGAACAAAAACAGTTGATTCACAAATAATATTATGAACCATAGCCGCCTTTGTGCAAGCACAACGTGCAGACCCTTAAGAACGGTCCTGGTTAAAAAAGTAAACACGCATCAAGTAATAAAAATTTGGTTCAAAATAGCACAGTTTACAGAATACCTAAGGATGCTTTACTTGGCCATCGATCGTTTTCTACCTATTGAATTATAACGTGTGTCCCTAGAATGCCCAGCACGTTGCTTGCATGAGTTCGGCAGCATTATACAGTGTGTCCTTATTTTGTGTTTAATATATCTTATTCCATTTGTATATCTTTCTAAATGTCAAATTATTATTGTTCTGTGGATGGTTGTTTAAGTAACTCTAGTAATGTGTGGCCTTTCTGTTGATGTCCAAAGAACAAGGGATATGTGATATTTATTTTGATACACCTACTATTGTCCGTATATCTTCATTTACTGATTCCATCTGTTGGCAACATCATTTCGAATTATAGATTTTTGGAATAATTTTTTATATAAATATACCTACATTTGTTCTACTTTACTGTTTTTACATCAAATTTTTAAGATTGGAAAAACTCTGGGTTTCGAACGTAGGCTTCCGTGTAGTTTTGTCTAAATAACATCTCGGCGAACAATTATTAATTTTAAAATTTTGTTTTCGAGACCACCGAAACTTTCGGGACCGATACCGAGACTAAGTAGGTCTCGGTCTCGGTCTTGAAGCATCGGGACCGATACCGAGACCGTAAACATTTTTAGAGACCGAGACCGAGACTGATTCAGTCTCGGTCTCCGTCTCGGTCTTGCGAAACCCTATATGCGCGATCGAGCATGTTCTATCTACATAACAAGATATTTTGACTTCTAGATATAATAATTTTACGGCTCCCATTCGGCATTATGAAAACTGTTTTAAAATAGTACCTGGTGAAGATCTGCACATATCCCTTTGCCTTGCTGTTAGCCCGGGAATTCTAGAGCAGAACACTTCTGCTCCCAAATTGAAGACGCCGTATACTATCCTGAAACAAGAATGGAGAAAATAATTAGTTTTATTTAACAGCGAAAGAAAGAAGCATGGCTAATATTGTTATACTCATGTTAAAGAAAGGTTTCTTCATTGATTCATTTTCTGCAGTTAATTAACACCCATTAAAATTTCATAAAATAACTTCATATCTTATTATTTTAATTATTCTCGGAAATGTTAAGCTTTTTTTCTTTTCAGGCGCCACGGAACATTTCTATTTTAAAAAGCTCTAGCCGGTGCGATTTTCGGAATGAAATGAAGTGGTTAGAAAGAGAGGTAGTCAAATTCGTGAAACAGACAACGCGGCTGTTATTTTATATCCTAATTTTAACGTGCACAGCACCTAAAAATAATTTCTGTAGTGTGTGATCGTGTCACCGCAAAAGTGGAATTGTGTTCGGTGGAATTTATTAAAGAAAACTCACATAATTTTGGACAGTGAATAATTCTCATAAAGAATGGACCGCCTCCGCCCGAGTTTAACTTAGTTCAAGATTGTACCATAAAAAACGCACTTTTAAAGTTGAACAGTATAAGAAACCTTCTTGGTTATGCGAGTGTGATAAGTTACATGCTTTATTTTGCTTCTCTTGTTTAGTTTCCTCAAACAATGATTTAGTTTGCCAAGAAGAATTAAAAAAAACAAGTATCAGATGCGCTATTTGTAGCAACTCAGTGTGATGAAGCCACTGATATTTCAGCAATAACAATTCACGTGCATTCTTGAAAATTTTTAAAACCTGTATCACATAGTGCCAATGACATCGCCAGAGAAATTAAGAAAGAGTTGAAAATACTTTTTTCGCAACAGTGTGCTACTTTTCTGCAGTGTGCTTTCGTTCGTTTCTTGTATATGGAATTGTTAATCGTCATAATTGTCGTTATTGGGCTGACGAAAATCCAGACTTATTCCATTAAGTGCGTGCTCAAAATCATGAAAAATTAAATGGTTGGGCTGGAATTTATGCCGATTACGTAGTTAGTTCTCTTTTCTACCAGAAGATCTACCCGGAAGATGTATTTACAATTCTTACAAAATGCCATCGATCCAGCTCTACCAGAAATTTTAGAATAAAATGACCATTACAATGAGGATGAATTGACATTTTAACAAGATAGAGTTCCTCCACATTATGTTCTTTTTGTTGGCGAATATCTGAACGAGATATTTCTTAATAGACAGAGTGGCCGAAGAGGGACAATGGAGTGGCCTGCAAGATCACTGTACTTAAAGCCATTAGACTTTTTTTGTAGGATCACCTGCAGAGTAAAATTTCTTGTACGCAGCCAGAATTCCTAGAAGGTCTACGTCAACGGACGGATCATTCAAGTATGCAGCAAATTGTCCCAGAAATACTTCAAAATGTCTATGGAAGCTGGAGTCAACATTTTCAGTAATTATTATAGTAAAAAGCAAGTTAGATTTACGCAAGATTAAACCTGGTTAAAATGTTAAATCATCATCTTTTCCAAAACTACTCTCACAAATTTAAAAAGTAATATGCGTTATAAAGAGAATTTTATTACCTTTAAAATAGGGTTTTACTTAATCTCTCATCCGGTTTGAAATTTCAGGAATGAGTGTCATCCCCAGATAGGAGATCGAAACGAGAAGGTCGAAAATATACGCAAAGAAGTTCCTCTTTGAGAACAAAATCAATAATTTTTTTTGAAAATTGGGAGACGTATGAGAAATCGGGCGTGTTTCTTCTTCATTGCCCCACCTTGTATATTATAAAGAACCTATATCTTTTTTTAACTAGGATTTAGACTTTTATTTAATTCTTGTTTATTTACTGTATAATTTTAACATTCAAATGGTTATTTTGTTTTACGCTATAAATAAGAATAGTTAGATGAGCAACTATGCAAAAATATCCCCAATAATTTACATTTGTGTTCTTTCCTGAATTGGAGACGTTTAGATTTAATTAAATTGATTTAGTAAATTAACCTTTTATTCAACAAGCTTCATACAATATTAATTCCATGTAATTTTTTTATTGTGTATTATTTAATTAACAAATACGATATGGTAAATAGATGCCAGTAATCTTCTGCCATTCATTCATTCTTATCTCTACATATTTTCACTTTCCTATAATTTATGGTCACGTTTTGTATCATAGTTTATGAGAATATCGAGGAAAATGGATGTTTTACTATTGGTTATTTATTGGTTCTGCTAAAACAGTGCTTGTTTGCAATAAATTAGCAATAACAATTCAATTATTTACAGCTGAATGAACGCATCATTAGCAGAAATGCCATGGATGTCATTAATTTTCACCAGTTTTATTGATATTAAGTACGTTCATCAACCAATAGATTTGTGAAAATGTGTTAAAGAAATGGCAAGTTGAATAGATTATTTCCACCAGAGAAGAAAATGTTTTAAACAAAGCAATAATATTCAACAAAAGTTATGTTAAAACATTAAGAAGCATTACTCTCGATCACAACTGACGTATGAAACAATTGTTTAATGCATTCAGAAACTAGAGAAAAAAACATGTACTATTAAAAAAATGCCCTTTATATCAATAAATGAATGAAACTGGGTAAAAACAATCTTTTTTTATATTTAGACGTAAATTATCTTGGCTCATGTTGTAATTGTTATCGTTTAAGAACATTTCGAGAAAACGACAAGGTCTTACATAACACTCTATATAACAGATTTGTTGTAAAATTCTGCATAAACGCCCTCTAGGTCATAACACCTTTATATCTAGTGCTAGACAATGCCGAGAATATCAACTCAATATCTTAATACCCCACTGAAAATTTTCGCTTATTTCTTATTGAAAATATTGAAATTTAAATTTTTTCCAAAGTATAAACAGCGGTTTGTTTCATTTTTTACTCCTCGCCTACAGGGCTGTATTTAAAACTTATGTGGCCTTGGGCCTTAAGTATTTAGGGGCCCCCTAAGACGCGCGAGATAAATAACTGATGACTAAAAATAATTCCTGTGAGTTGCACTTCGCTCCAGGACTTCAAACCTAGCGCCAGCTGTGTACTGATACCCTTGCCTACGACGAGGCCACCACCCTTAATTCTATCCTGTCGGTCTACCGTAATCAGCACTCAAATGAGACAGTTTGGTTTTTTTTTAAGTTTGTGGTACCCCTTTCAAAAACTCAAAAATTTAAAAAAAATCGTCGTTGTTTATTTTCTACGTTAGTAATTAAAGATGAATAATAACCAACAGTTTTCCTTAAACGAACTAACTGATATGATTTTAATTATTGGAGAATGTCGTAGCCAAATTAAATCAGCAAAACGTCGGTAAATAAATAAATAAATAAATAAATACATTTATTATCCAAATGACACAAAGTGTATAGAATTCGTCACTAAAGTTAACAGTAAAAGAAAATGTACACAATAAACATCCAAAAACTAACAAAGTACTACAACTAACTAACAAAATAATACAGAAAATCAGTCAAGAAAATCCTTAACGGCAAAATAACACTTATCTAATAAAAATAGTTTGAGACTTTTTTTAAATAGCGGTACACTATTGCTATATTTAATTTGGTTGGGCAAGTTATTAAATATTTTAGGACCTGCTTTAAGTATAAAATTTTTGGACAAATTAAGCCTACAATAAGTCAAAGAAAATACATTATTAGAGCGAGTAAGGTAATCGTGAAAATGTTTATTCTTTACAAACATATGACCGTTTTTGAATACAAACAGACATATCTCAAAAATAACTACACAAGGTACTGGTAAAATTTTAAATTTACTAAATAGAGGTCTACAAGAAGTAGTGGATGAAACACCAGCAATACATCTTAGAATCCTTTTTTGACTTTTAAAGACCCTGTCCGCGTGAGAAGTCATACCCCAGAAATGGACCCCGTACAAAATCCTAGAGTGTATGATAGCACGGTAGACACTAACAATTTGATGAGCATCCATAACGAGCCTGAGATTTCTGACTACATAGCAAAGACTATTTATTTTAGCAGATAAATTCACACAGTGACCTTCCCAGGAAAGAGTATCGTCCAGGGTCAGCCCAAGAAACTTTACCGATCTCTCACTCGGAAGTCTGTCCTGATCTGAGCACAATTCCAAATTTAAACTAGCGCGAGTTTGACTAGTATGAAATACCATATAGCAAGTCTTTTTTGCGTTGAGAAAAAGTTCATTCAGTGTAAACCACTCATTCATTTCTTTAAGTGCCCTATTTGCTGCAACCTCCACACTTAACCCTCCGTTTGCCCTAACCAGGGCTGATGTGTCGTCCGCATACATAGTTATACGACTGTGAGTCAAGTCGTGTGGCAGATCATTTACAAAGAGAAGAAATAACACAGGGCCCAGGACGGAACCCTGTGGTACTCCCAAATTAACGTCGAGCTCAAAAGAGCGCGAAAATCCCGGTGCCCCCCCAGACTGCCCCTTGACTTCGACATATTGCTTACGCTCCTTCAAAAATGAAGAAAACCAATTTAAAACTACCCCGCGAATCCCCATCGACTCCATCCTGTCGAGAAGGCGATTATGCCCGACGCAGTCGAACGCCCTGCTAAGGTCACAAAAAATCCCAACAGGGCGCTCGCCAGCCTCGAGTGCATCCACGACTTCGCTAAGAAAATCTAGAACAGCTGATGATGTCGATCGGCCAGATACAAACCCGTGTTGCCGTAAAGTTATCAAATTATTTTTAATTAAATAAGAATGCAGTCTGTCAAGCATGGCATATTCAAATATCTTTGAAAAACACGATGTCAAGGCAACTGGATGATAATTTTCAATCAATGTGGGGTCTCCCTTTTTCAAAACAAGAACAACGTTACAGTTTTTTAAGGCCCTAGGAAAAATACCCGTTTCCAGGGACAAGTTAATGAGGTATATCAACGGCTTTATGCACCATTCGGCAGTTTTCTTAAATACGTCCAAAGGAACATCATCTGGTTCTCCGGATTTCTTATTTTTTAATTTATTTTTAATCAGATTAAAAATTTCTGTCTCACTAAAAGGAAGAACACTCATGCTGGCCAAAAATGTACGATTCCTATCCCCGATTAAAGAGTGATTATGATTCTTTGACGTTCCTATATTATTCAAAATATTTTTGGGAGTCTCGATAAAAAAATTGTTAAAACAGTTTGCAACATCTAATGGGTCCTCCAATAACTTTCCGTTATCTAAAATTTTTAATTTTGAAAGGTTACTTTGGTTATTGTTTAGCTCAGAAACAACAGACCACATAGCTTTAGAAGGATTATCGGAATTAAGTATTTTTTGTTAATAATATAGTTTTTTTGTATTATTAACTAGCTGTCTATGTAAACCACTTTGGATCCTATACCTCGCGTCCAGATCAGGGTTTTCCCTTCGGCGCTTATGAAGCGATTTAAGACTTCTACTAGACTCTTTTACTTCCTGCGTGACCCATGTCTTTTTTTTATTGTTATTAGTATGAATTATTTTCATAGAGAAACACCTATTGAAGTAATGTAAATATGTATAATAAAAATAATCAAATTGATAATTAAAATCACTCCCCTTGTAGACCTCTAGCCAAGTTTCACTTACAAGTGTAGAGATAAAATTAAGCACATTAGTATTACTAAAATGTCTACTAAGTTTATTTGTACTAGGTGATTTTTTTCTATCTAGCCCTGTCTCGTGATCGGAAACGGTGTTACCTTCCACTACTGCCTCGTCACAATCAATGAGATTAGTAAATATAAGATCAAGTCAGGTGGCACTGCTAACACCGACACGAGTCGGGACATTAACTTTATTTCTTAAGTTGAAAGACAAAAGCGTGTTTGTAAAATTTTCGTTGTCACCAACGCTTAGTGAATGAGTATTGAAATCACCTGTGAGAATAATATCATAATCAGATTTATAAAACTTATCTAACATAGAATTTAAATTATCGATAAATATATTAAAATCCCCCGAGGGCGCTCTATAACATGTAAACAACAATATACACTATTACTTATTTAAACGATTAACGCAGGTTCCGCTAGGCCACAGTGTAGGTGTTAAGGCAGCAGAAAGTCTACTTTCGCTAATCATGACTTTAAAAGATGAATAATATTGGGGATATTTAGAAATTAGCTTTTCCACGTTAACTTCTCAGAAAATTAGTAAGCTCGTTAACAGTTGTTTCCGGATGTAATTTATAAACGTGTAGAAACGCAAGCTTCAGTGGTTGTTTTAGGGTCGAAACATTTTCGGTATTACAGCCCACTATTGTATTCATCTTAGTTGAGCGTTTACGCCTGGACACGACTTTGGTAAAAAGTTGGTCGTCGTCCACCCGTAGATTCTTTTCAACGATCAGTTTTGAAGCATCAGATATTGCATTCTTAATGTAATTCGGTTCAAGACGATTTTGCGATGTCCCTTGATCAGCAGGCAGCATATCCTTCGCGTTGATTTCGCCGGAGTACTGTCGCTTACGTTCGGAATTTTTCGAGTGCAACTGTGCAGCAGGTATCAAACGAATTTTCCTGATAGAAGACAACCAAACCATCAGATATTTAGCAAAGAATTGCATCGTTTCAGAGCAACCTGTAATGTTTGCTACATAACAAGAAAGAAAAAATAATTCATAATGAGTGAGGAATATGAGGAATATGAGGAGACAACCAAACCATCAGATATTTAGTAAAGTTTCAGAACAATGGGTAATGTTTGCTACATAACAAGAAAGAAAAAACAATTCGTAATGAGTGAGGAACATGAAACCGATGTTATTTTGAGTATAGTGGACAATCCAAATGCAAGTACCTATTCAGTAGCAGATGATCTGAATATTTTGCAGAGCACCGTATCCCGAATATTTAGAAAACATAAGTATCATCCTTATTACCTCTGTCTGAACCAAGAACTCCATGAGGATGATTTCCAAAACAAGGTCAATTTTTGTCGAGATCTTCAAAAGCAAGTTATTGAAAATGAATCATTTTTGAGAAATATTTTATACACCGACGAATCTTCTTTCAAAAGTAATGAAGCTGTAATAAACCCAACATGCACTATTACAGTACTTCAAATCCTTATTGGATGAGAGCTGTAGACAATCAAAGAGTTTGGTCTTTAAATGTATGGGGCGGAATTTTAGGGTCGCAGGTTATTGGACTACATTTTTTTGACCATCACGATGGGGCAACTCCTCATTATTCCCACATTTTTCGCAGTTAGTTATTAATAAATAAAAAGTTAAAATCGAAATATTGTTGTTTGCAAATAGATATTAACTGGTGCAATTTTGATAACAATGCTTGTTATTGGTATTGGCTGCAGTAGCTTCACAATCGTAGAGAGAAACTACAATTTTTTTTTCAAATATCATTTTGGCGAAAACTATTAAATTTAAGATTATATTTTTAATAATATATATCAAAAATATATATACACATATTAACAAACATAGAAAAAGACTCCAAGTCTCGGTCTCATTAAATTATAATTTTACAATTCACAACAAACATGGCACGTGTTTCGCCCTTTCGAGCATCATCAGACCTACAAACAACAGAGAGAACCTTAGTAAATAATCACACTCACAAATCCTAAAACAATAACTTATAAATAGAATAAAACACACTAAAGCACAACAAAACAAACAACTACTAATACATATTTGATGGACATTAAAATGAGGTTAAGTCTCACGTGAATAAACAAAATAAAATATTAAAAAAGGTATTAAAAGAAGATTCATGTCTCTAGACGGGATCGAACCCAGACCACCCGAGTGAGACGCCGAAGCAACCACCCACAGACCACCGGACTAGTCGAAGAAAAGAACCAAAAACTCTCACTCTATGAATTAGTGAATGAAATGAAGGTTGCCTACCTAAAAAGTAATGCACTTGAAAAAATTTTGTACTTGTTTATAAATTTGTAATATAATTTGGTGATGGACTCCAAAGGAAAACCGTTATTCATAGCAATCTGCATTATAATATCACGCTCCTTAGTAAACGCTTCCCTTGACGATGGTAAATTACACAACCGATAGAAAAAGGAGTTGAACGCGGCGAATTTATGTGTGTAAGGAGAGTTTGAAGCATACTGAATAACATTATCCGTGGACGATGTTTTCCGGTAAACCTCAAACTCTATCCTACTGTGTTTCCGCGATAGTAAAAGGTCAAGAAACTGTAGTTTTCCTTCATCTTCCATTTTCAATGTAAACTCAATTTTAGGATGCAAGGAGTTAACGAATTGTAAAAACTCTTCCGACTGATTTCTGTTGCCATTCCACACAATGCAAATATTATCCACGTATCTTTTATATGCTGTTAGAAAGGAGGCAAAATAGAAAGGAGGCAAAATAACTATTCATTATCTTGTTTTCCAAATTGTTCATGAAAACCTCACTCAGAAATGGCTATGGGTTCTTGTTTGTCACCATTTCTGAGTGAGGTTTTCATGAACAATTTGGAAAACAGGATAATGAATAGTTATTTTGCCTCCTTTCTAACAGCATATAAAAGATACGTGGATGCTTCAAACTCTCCTTACACACATAAAGTCGCCGCGTTCAACTCCTTTTTCTATCGGTTGTGTAATTTACCATTGTCAAGGGAAGCGTTTACTAAGGAGCGTGATATTATAATGCAGATTGCTATGAATAACGGTTTTCCTTTGGAGTCCATCACCAAATTATATTACAAATTTATAAACAAGTACAAAATTTTTTCAAGTGCATTACTTTTTTCGGAAGTATTTCTCTCCAATTGGCAAAATTTTTTAAAAATATTAAAAATGTCAATATTTCATTCAAAACAGTAAATACTCTCAAGAGACATTTAGTAAGGACAAAGGGCACAACCGATAAATTGGATCTGGGGTTTATGCACTAAATTGTAGCGAATGTTCCACGACCTATGTGGGACAAACAGGTCGAAAAATTTCCACAAGGGTGAGAGAACATTTAAGCCTTGTCAACAAATTCAGAAATACGGATGTAACTGAGACTGTTTCAGCTTTTGCCAATCATTTGTTGGAGTCAGGTCATGAATTTTCCATTTCTGACCTTGATGTTTTACATGAATGTCCGAAGGGGAAAAAGCTTGACCTTCTAGAAAAAATGGAAATAACCAAAGCTATAAAAAGTCCCATTCTCACTTGCGTTAACGATGTTTTTAATTTTGAACCAACCCTAATATTTAACAATTTAATGTAATAATAATTGTAGGCAACCTTCATTTCATTCACTAATTCATAGAGTGAGAGTTTTTGGTTCTTTTCTTCGACTAGTCCAGTGGTCTGTGGGTGGTTGCTTCGGCGTCTCACTCGGGTGGTCTGGGTTCGATCCCGTCTAGAGACATGAATCTTCTTTTAATACCTTTTTTAATATTTTATTTTGTTTATTCACGTGAGACTTAACCTCATTTTAATGTCCATCAAATATGTATAAGTAGTTGTTTGTTTTGTTGTGCTTTAGTGTGTTTTATTCTATTTGTAAGTTATTGTTTTAGGATTTGTGAGTGTGATTATTTACTAAGGTTCTCTCTGTTGTTTGTAGGTCTGATGATGCTCGAAAGGGCGAAACACGTGTCATGTTTGTTGCGAATTGTAAAATTATAATTTAATGAGACCGAGACTTGGGTCTTTTTCTATGTTTGCTATTAAAACTAGGTCTCTTTGAGCAATATGGACAATTTCTTCGATTTATACACATATTACCTATACACACTAAAAACCTTAAACTTACTAACCTAACACAGATTTTGATATGTTATTCAGAGAGGCGTGACGTGAACTCGAACTACCGAGTAAATTTGGTCGCTGCTGGAGTTGGAGTTGTTTTATAGTTTACATTTAGTTTACCTAGGTAAAGGTACCTTCCATAACACGAACGATAATAAAATCTTCATGCACTAACCCAGCCAACAGTTACACGGCCCCTAAAATATGTCTGCGCATGTCTCGAAATGCCTATTCATTATTGGTCTGTTTGGACATTTATAAATGCCCTGTAGGAAGTCAATATTGCCATTTGACTTTGGGCGATTGGATGATTTGCGCTTGCGCAGTTCCACCAAAAGGTCCTGAGAGCAAGTGATTCGGGCATCAGTTTTAGAAGATATAAGGCTAGCTGTATATTTTTATATGTAATGTAATATAAAATACATCAATTACATTTTGTAATGGCTAGGTGAAGCGGCTTTGGGCGTCCACTTCAAAATGTCTATATTTAAGGAATAAATAAAATATTATTCTTTACTTTTTACCAATTTTTTTTTGGGTAGGTTCTATTTTTCTTTATTTACCTAATACCTTAGACATAAAGTTATAGGTTCTTTTGCTCTTTCATCTTAGTACAAAACCATTCAGACTTAAATTATACATTAATTTACAAGCCTCGTCAAAACACCAATCCCAAAATTATCATAGGCATTTCAAATTAGATATAATGAGCTTCAAATTGCCCATTAAAATAGTTCAAACCGAATAATTCCAACCATAAGACTATCATATAAATTCCTGCCAATTATAAGGTTAGGCCTTAAACTTTGACGAGATTTATGGCCTTATTCTTCTTCTTAAGATATTTATAGACAGTTTCAGATTCCTTATAGAAAGTCGGCTTTTTGAATGCGTAATCGTAAGTCTCTGACCAGTTTTTGTGGTATTATCTGTGGGCTAATTATGTTGATTTTGTGTGCGACAAAGCCGCAAAACTGAGTAATTAGTTGTATTTTTTTCGCGGTAATAGCCGTACTCATTTATCTTTCTTACAGACAGGTTTAGATAAACTTCTGAGAGTCTTGTTCAGTAAGGTCATGTCTAAAGTTAAGTTTGTGCAGGTTATATGTAAACATACTTATCGTATCAGCAACAAGGAATTTATCCTTACCGTTGCAAAACGAGCGCACGTGTTTTAACCTAAAAAAAAATAAAATGCCATTGCTTTCTAAATAATTTTAAATTAAACCGTCAGTTGATAATAACATATTTCCAATCTGAAATATTTTAAATTTAGTTGCTCTGGATTCGTGTTAAAAAACTGAAATTGCATTAAAAAGCTCTACACGCTACATTAAATTTGGGAAATAGTGTCATAAATTTCGGAAGTAGATTCAGCTTCAAAATAAGTAAATTCATTTTCGGAATAACTAATGTAACAACGATATAACCCATGTATACACCTGTACTTTGTATAGTCCGACACACGATAAATGGTCATGGCTAGGCTTAGGATAATTATGCATTTAAAAATGTAAAAATAAGACGCTATTTTTACCAGTAATTATTACATTAATACAACTATATACTAAAGTATTTTTTTCAATAAAACTGTAATATATAGCTAACTAAATAAACTAAGTAAAGAATAAACCTGTTTAAAATTTATTGTTTACCCTATTTAACAAGTTACGGTTACATTTTATAATTATAGTACTTTATACTCAGAAAATACTCGTTTAACATCACAAGATACAATTGGTACATATTCAAACAAATTCAAATCACTGTTTATTAAAAATTGTTCATAACCTGGAATCAATGACTCTTTAATGTCCAAAACTGCACTAATATTTTTCAAATTTTTTTAACCAATCTTTTTTTGTAAATCGTAGTTTGACTCACTTTTCCTATCATTTCAGCGCTTTTTGACAAAGAAAGTCCTTTCATCTCCAATTTTTTTATAATATCTGACAAGCAACAAAAATTGTTTTTAATGTAAATTAAATCATCACGTACATCTTCTTTGCGCAAAAGGTTTGGTGCTTCTTGTATACAATGTGAGTATTCCGCATTAAATTGGTTGACTATGTTTTTTATTGACTCAAAATGTTCTGCGTAATAAATGGTAGCGTTTATCCAAGTTCCCGATCTAGTGATGGGGGCAGGGGGATGTTTCCTACAGTTTCCCTAAATTTTTCTACCTGAGTCGAAGCTTTTAGGAATACTTTTTCACCGAGGAAATCAGATTGTTCACTACTGGATAAAAAGCACGAACTCGATGAAGTCCATGGGCAAGACACGTGGCATGTATCATTTTAGGGTACAATATTTGTAGATCATTCATTGCTTTACACATGTATGGAGCAGCATCTGTAATTGCCACTAACACTCTATCATATTTAATACCACATAAAAGAGTGAGAGAGTCGTTGAAAAATTTAGCAAGAGTTGAATTCTTTACTTTGTCTAAGGTCTTCATTGTAAGTAAATATGATTTATTAGTTTCTGCTTCTACACCCAACACATCAAAAACAAAATTAGCAACACATCTCTGTATCACATCAGTTGTTTCATCTAATGACACCCATATACTTTTATCTTCTACTTTTGGGACATAGTTTTTCCTTAACGTGGATTCATGTGGAATTGAAGTCTATGTGTACTGCTCTAAAAATGACTTCAGGGCAGGATTACTTAATTTATTCAGTGGAATATCCGCACTAATAAACGCCTTGCATAAAACCTCATTAAACTTTGATCGTTTGGGACCCGGTCCTGATGAAAATGCTGTGGTGATTAGAACTTGTTTCTGAGTACACCTTTTACTTTTTTGTATCTGATGCTTTATAGTTCCTATATGTTGTGCCACTTGGAATTTCTTGTTCGCAGTAACAGGAACATCACAATATTTACAAAACAGCACAAAACCGTCAGTCATAAAATCAAGAAAATCTTTCACGAATTGATTTAATACCGCACTTAATGAACGCTTTTCTTTCGGCATAGTGGACAATGTTCACGCCACAATGTGTAAACTAAACTGAATTAAGAAATTATTTCTAACATTCTTAAAACGTGCGTATTTGTGATTGTAAAAAATCCATAGGGCCAGCAACTAGTCATTTTTTATTATTTAATATTATAGATCAGCCATGTCAAACTCAAAGTCACTGGTGGGCCAAAAGCATGAAGACTGTCGACTAGGTGGGCCGCAAAACCTTATCTTAAAGAAGACAAACTACTGAAAATAATCTTGAGAAAAAGTACTACTTTAGGACAAGTCTGTTTATTAAATTTCCCAAAAAAGAACATTACAAAAAACTACAAACATTAAATTATTTTGCCAGATATTTGACATCTTTTGTCTTTAATTAAGTTGTCTATTTGTGGCGCGAATTTATCGGCGGAATATAACTTAAAAAAAAACTGCATAAAAAGTGTGCGTGTGTCAATGGCGATCTTGCGGGAGATTTGTTTCCTTTCATCAAAGAAAATAGTTGTTCACACTTATAGGTGCTTCCAAACATTGACAGGATTTTACAGGCAAATTTTCTCATTTCTTGGTATTGAACAGGCAAGTACTTATAAAATTCGAATGTACCAACACTATCAAATTTTTGTCTTAAATGGGTCTGACACTGAATCTCAATTACTTCCATTTGCAAATGAGGGGGAACTTTATCAATATCGATAGTGAAAAGACCAGTAAATAGTGAAAAATTGTTTTCTTGGGTCTTAAAATCCTGAAAACGCTTCTCAAATTCTGCCAGGAAGGCTTCTCATTTTCTCTGAATATATTTTGTATGATATTGGGACACTTGTGCTTTCCTGATATGCTTTACAAGTCAGAAAATGTGACAGATTATCCTCTGCAAACTGTTTTTCCCACAACATCATCTTACACTTGAAAGCTTTCTTATGATCATGCATATCTGTAATAACTTAACGTGGTCCTTGCAATTTCGTATTTAAGTCCGACAAGTGTTTTATGATATCTACCATAAATGAAAGATCTTGTAAAAAAGATACATAGCATAATAAGCTGACATTTTCTCCTTTTGTTTCCATGAAAACGCGTATTTCTTCTTTGAGTTTCCAAAACCGGTCGAGTACCATAGAACACGAAAGCCATCGCACCTCTGTATATTATGGTAAACCAGTGTACTCACTTTCTAAATCACGTAAAAATGCAGAAAACTGTCGCTGGTTAAGGCCTCGTGACCTTATGAAGTTTATAATTTTTTTCACTGATTTTAAAACACTTTCCAACTTGATCACTTTTGAGCATAAAACTTCTTGGTGGATTGTACAACGAATATGATGAAAATCTGGTTTGTCACTGCCCGTTTCTCTGATTTTTGTCTGTAATATTTTAACGAAGCCATTTTTTACTCGTCATTGAAGGAGCTCCGTCTGTTGCGACAGAATACAGTTTTGACAAATCTAAATTGTACTTTTGCAGAAGTCCATAAACAGCACTGAAAATATCCTCCCCAGTTGTTGTATCATGCAATGGTACTAATTCCAGTAATTCTTCATACACATTGATATCTGTATCAACCGCACGAAGAAAAACAGCGAGTTGCGCCACACCACACACATCCGTACTTTCGTCACAGGCAATAGAAAATGCAATGAAAGAGTCTGATTTTGTTTTTATCTGATCACTTATATTGGTAGCCAACTCAGTAACTCTTTCAGCGACAGTATTCCGGGACAAGGATATATTTTGAAATGCCTTCACGCTCCCGGGACTTACAATTTCCGCAGCCTTTACAAGGCAATCTTTTATAAATTCACCTTCAACAAATGGTTTTGAGTATTTCGCGATCAACTCCGACAGTACGTTGCTCGCTTGAAGGACAGATTCATTTTCTTGCTTTGGACGTGTAAACATAAACTGCTGATCTTTCAACCGTGATTTTAACTTATTTAACTTTTCGTTTCTGACCATGTATACTTGTCAAACATAGTTTTATGAATATCATAGTGACGTTTTATATTATATAATTTTGGGAGACCGACTCTACTCTCGAGTTCTTTCCAGAATGTTCAGATAGCCTCATCTGTGTTTTTGCGCGATAGAATTTTATGGAACAAGCAAGATAACGTTTTGCTTAAGGTTTTAGGTTGAGCGTGTGTAGTTCATCCTCCTAAACATAGATGGCACTATGTACAATTGTACATTTTATTATACGAATCGTTGTTGCAGCGGCGCGCGCTTTCAAGAACGGTTTTCAACTTGGTCGTGGGCAGAATTATCTGGCTGTTTCCAAAACTGATTTGGGCCGCAGAAAAATGCTCACTGTGTCGCATGTTTGACATAACTGTTATAGATTATATTTGAAATACATCAAATTTGTCTTAGGAAATAAAAATATATTCAGGAAATTTAGAATATATGCATTTTCAGGTAATAATTGCAAAATATGCATTTAAATGCAAAAATTGCCAAAATATGCATTTGCATATGCTTTCATGCAAATGCATATATACCGTAAGCCTAGTCATGACTAACTAATACCTCTATACTTTATGCCTACTTGTACTTTTGTTTTGACTAATATGATCATTCCGGTCCAGGGTAGTAGTAGGAAGATTGAAACAATGTTTATATTTGTACGTACAAAAATTTATTGCGTATGTTTGATATGCAGAGAAGTAATAAGCCGTACTATATAATTTTTATTATTTTGTTCCAAACAATAAAGGTTATTCCGATATCTTAAAATCTAAAGAAAATAAAAAGGAGTGGACCGTATAAATAAAATGGATCATCTCAATCAATGATTTACCAACTAATCTCAATAATCTGAATTATTACTATTACTATCATCCACTAATATAATTAAAGGTTTTACGTTTTCCCAATATTTTTTATAATTATTTTCAACTTTAAGTACATGATTAACGCATGCTCTCCAACTGCTCTCTAATATTCATTCACATTGAGTTTTAATTACTTCAATTACATTAGCGGACATTTTTGGGTTTACATTATTGCGTCTAACTTTGTTTTTCAATTCAGGCCATATTATTTCTATAGGATCCAAGTCACAATGGTAGGGGGGCAATCTAAGTGGTATGTTACCGGATGCTTTTATAGCCCCATCTACGCAATATGTTTTATCATACGATTTAGTTTTTAGTACCTCAACTAGTTATATTTGGTGAAGAATCTTGCCACCCTTTAATTGTAATGTCATGGGTGTGGAACCAAGTCTCATCTAAGTATTAAATATTCAGGTTTTCTGCTCGGAACTGATGAATTTGGATTAAATATTTTTGTCTCCATTCCACTAGCCGTTGGATCGCTCTAATGCAAATGCGCTTGTCAATTTTTTTAAATCGAAAACCAATTTTATGCGGGAATCGACGCAACGTTTCGCGACGAGCAGTGAATTGACCATTCGTTAATAACTTTTCTCGCAAAGAATCAAGTGGCGGAATCTTCTTAAGCTCATACATCTCATACACCTCCCTGCGAATTATCTCTGTATCACCATTCCCAAACACTTTCATTGTGTCACATCTGTCCTTTCTCTTCAGTGAATTGTCTTGGTCAAAGAATAGACGCAAAGTAGATCTTGTAATGCCACTATCCTCTTAATGGTAGCTTCTATGCCCTCTTCTATGCTACAGTCAAAGGCACTGTAAGGAGTCGCAAAAATATTTTAAAAATAACCAAAATAGCCGCCGTCCAACAGCTGACTTCCAAGTATTTAAAAAAATAGGTTAGATATATTTTGGAGTACATTCCAAAACTGAATTGTATTAATACAATTAATATTTTTATTTTCCCTATTTTTAGTGAATGTTCTGAGGAATGTGCCTTCACATATTTTGAGCATTTATAATACATAAATATTGCTAATAAAATATAAGAATGGGCATTATTTGTAATAATTTAATTTTTTTAATTAAGTTTTTTTAAAAAGAAAAATGTTGACCCTTATTAATATTGTTTTAACGTAAAAATCCTTCGTTTAAATTTTTTTTAGCTTCTATTCAAATAACAGTAATTTGAGTATTTAAACAAAATAATAATTTTTTATTTGGAGAAATTTTTAAAACTACCTATTTAATGTGATTGACCGAATGAATTGAAGTGATTGTTTTATTAGATACATCTAAGAAACAAAAAAAAATGTATAAATTTTAACTTGATATATTCGTACAACTTGCAGCACTTCGGTAAATGGCATTTGGTTTTTTGCTGGTTTATCTCTTGAATTCCGTCGTCGGATTCACAGTTTTCAACCCACGGTCTAAACATTTTAATTAATTATTAGTAATTAAAAATTACTAATAATACCTCACAGAGAGAGTGTTACTCTGAAAATAAATAACATCACTGAACACCGCTAATGCGACAGTTCAAATGATTTAATAGGAAAAATAAAACATCGACCTATGCTGAGAAACGCTTGCAAACCAGACCTTAATTGCTTTACTGTGGGTAAAATACCACCTGATCGTTATGAACCCGGCAACTTCATGACCATTTACCGTATGTCAGACTATAGCAGGTATCATATTCTGTCTAATTATTTTCGATAATAAAATGGCGTAGAGATTTTTGAAGAAAATATTAATAATAGGAGACATTTGCTCAGCGTTTGGTTTTCGGAAAACTACATTACTTATTCCAAAATTCAATTTACTTATTTTGAAATTAAATTTACTTTTTAGAAAAATGAATCCACTTTTCCCGAAATTAAATACACTATTTACGAAATTTAATGCACGTTATTAGAAATAGAGTTTCAAAAGATTTATATTTTTGTTAATAAAATTAAATAAATATTCAACAAATATTAAAATGAGACTTTTTGTTGGGCGTGAATTAAAATAAGCGTTCCTTAGCTTTTAAGTAGGTAAAAGCACATCGATGCCTCGAAGTTCTGCCAAAAAAGCGAATCCATTTACATTTTTTTTTTTTAAATTTAGCATAATATTCTTACTTTAAACTTGAATGTAAACGAAGCTATTTACATTATACACAAAAGCAAAAGAAATTTTAAAATATATTTTCTACAAGTTTCAAAAGGAATGTTTGATTCCAAGATGTATCAAAATAGCAGAAAAAATAACTTACAAAATACTAATATCTGAGGAGTTTCGACACTTTAAATCACATACTCTTCGAAACACCTATTCTGGAGTTAACCGTGTCACGTGACTCTACGTTATGATTGTGTTTTGATAAGTTGAACTTTTCAATACGATAAATGGATAACAAAATTGGCAATAATCTCCTCCCTATTAAACTAGAATAAATTTAGTTTAACCCGTGTGAATTTAATAAGATATTGAGACGAAATTTTCGCAAATATTCAGATATGGGGGATGATTATTTATAGGTAGTTTTTATTTTTCTCGTTGAACAGCCTCTCGTTAGACAGTCACCGGAAGGCAAGGGGTTATACAAACGATTTTCCAAGCTGTAAAAATAATTAATTAAATTAACACACTGGACTAAGAACCCCACCCCCAAAGCATCAGATGCCCAATTAAAGTGTTAAAATTTACCACTTTGATGAAATTAGCTCTTCTTAGCAAGACTGATGAATTTGGATTAAGCAACAAGCAAAACCATAAAAATTCAAAATCGCAAAAACCTTTCGAGATGTTACTCCGGGAAATAAAAAGTGGTACCAAGAATCAAAAATATTTTGTTGGATGAGCCTCAATAACTAGTAACATACAGAGAATAAAAAAATACCAAGAAATCGAAATCCTCGTTCAGATGGGTTGCCATAAAAACTAACAGTATACTTCATTAAAAAACATTTCGGACATATCTTAATTTATTTAGGACATCCGGTATAGCCAATTGAAAAACCTTAATCAGAATTCGATTTTTTAATGGACTGTTTTAAGAAGTACACCACCAAAAAGTCGGAAGCAAATTCAGGATAGTTAAATTGACAATTTTGTTAAAATTGGGTTATTAGGGAAAACAAAAAAAATTTAAAATCTCCAAAGTGTTGGAAAAAAATACCAATAATAAAAATAAACCGTTAAACAAGCTAGAGTTCTTAAGTTAAATTTTACAGATTAGTACCAGTTATTTAAACATATTGCATAATTTGTGAATCAATATCAAGTTGAGAAAGTGTCTGACGCAAAATAGACTCAAAGAACTAATATTTTAAACGCCTCCTGCCGAAACTTAATCCGGCTTTGCTTGAGTGAGTAACAACGTATCACAATAGGTCAATTTTGTCAGGGCGAAGACATTGTTGAATATTTTAACTGTAGTTTCTTTGATAAAAAAAAGGATTGATAACGGGGGAAGTTCCGGGTAAAGGTACAGTAAGGCACCGATTTTTTTATTATGTTGCTAAACAGTTACGGTGGCCTTGAAAACCCCACAACAATTCACAGTTCGTGACTAGACAAGAAATCAACAATCGAGAAAAGTACCACTGTAACGTCACTAATAATGGATCGGTATTAAAATTAGGGCGCATGCTACATATCTTTAATCGCGGAATAAATATTCATTTGTCACGATATAAGAAACAATGTCTGCGCTAATTGTGTTTGACAAAACTATTAACATTATTTGCGTATATTGCATCATATCATAAAGACTAGAGCCGTTTATGATTTTTTACACCTGTGATATGGGTGGGTTCAATTCCTCCTTCCCAGTGGCGTATGCATGTCTCGATGATTTATATAAATGTTCATTTAGGTCTTCTACAGGGTTTATGACATTCATCTCTTTAATTTAAACTCAATCTAATAAGAAGACATAAATGTTCTGTTAAAAACTCAATCGAACTTAATAAAAAAACTAAACGACCCAACATTGCCAAACAATAGCATTTTAGCATCCTTTGATGTCACAAATATGTTTTCCAATATACCATTAATATATTTAACCACATGCTTATAAAGAAACATATAAATATAAAAATGCCTACTTTATGCATAAACGAAAATTACTTTAAATTTGACGGGGAATACTATAAACAAAAGAACGATTTAGCAATGGGCTTCCCCATAAGCCCATCACTAGCAGAAATTTGTATGGAACATTTTGAAAAAATATTTTAAATACATCCTTTGTAAAGGATATCTTCTTTTGGTATAGGAACGTGGATGGCATATTGGTCTGCTTCACAGGAAATAAAAAGCAACTATACACAGGTTTAAATCACCTCAATTCAATCCATAACAAAATTAAATTTACTCTCGAAATGGAAGAAAACAATTCAACAAATTGAAGTTTAATATCTACAGACAACGCAGTTATACCAAAGGACTCACTTCTTCCCATAGACCAAGGGCCAAAAGTCGATTTCATATCGTCCGAAGAACCACAATTGTCCACGTCACTTTACCACCATATCAATAAAATAAAAAACATATAATTTCAAAGTGTAATAATCTTTATTGGTTAAAAAGTTCAATCAATCTATGCGATTTTTGACATTGTTTAGTTTTGACAAGTGTGTCAATATTTCTTTCTTCCTTTTTCAATATGGAGTCGGCTGCCACTTTTTTGCTTTCAGCGCCATTCAGCCCAATAGGTAGGATGTCCGGCTGGCGAACTCTAAGCTCTCGAAACAACCCGAATCTTTCAAATAACTTTTTAATTTTTGAAATAGATTTTGGCTTCCACTAGATGCCCCTTGAGAGTACTACTGGTCTCACGAGATGACCTTTTCTTTCAAGCTATCCCCTTACCCCTCCCACTCCCGCCACATAGCGGCCTTTACGATAGTATTCTATGTAGAACTGCGGCAGACGAACGGGATAGAATGCGGGAACAACTAGGCCTTACACGTTCACAGCGTCTGCTCCCTTTCTAGCGGGGTCGTTAGTTTCCACTCTGAGCGGTCGAGTCTCCCGCTTTCTCCCGAAATAAAGTAGCAAAACCGAATACTTGGAACCACTTATGTTAATAACACAGAGGTCTGCTCTCGACGAGACGAACCGGAAGACTCCTGTGTCAATATTTGGTTTTATTTTGTAGTTGCAACCCGCAAACTTCCTTCCAGATGTGCGTCTGTAACTCTCGACCTTGTTTTAGACTTCGCATTCTTCATACGAGAAAACAGCTGCTCGCATACATATGTGCCCCCAAACAGAGACATCATTTTTCTGGGCATGTTTTCGGATTTCAGGAAACATGTTTTGTTTGATATGTTTAAAGATTTTATTGATGAACGATACAACTGTAATGCATCAAAGGAAGATCTTTCTGCTGTTTTTTCAACAAACCCACCTTCGTTTTTTCCTACCATAGATGGTGCACCGCCTGTTACAGCTGCAGAAAGGTTTGTCAATTCTAAATTATATCGTCTCAGTGCTGTCATCAAACACTTATAAAGATCATATCCTTTTCTGGTCCCTTTAATCGGAAAAAGGGCACATATCTCTTCAGTAATTTCAAATTTATTATCAATGCCCCGAATAAATATAGCTAATTGAGCGGTATCGGTTAAATCTGTGGTTTCGTCGAGCGCAACAGAATAGTATACGAACTTCCATGCACGTTCTTTTAGTGAATTTTCAATATTTACCGCTAACTCCTCGATTCATCTGGCAACAGTAACACTGGACAAACTAACATTAGAAAAAGTTGTTTTTGAGACTGGTACAATACTTCAGCGGCGTCCTCCATACATTGCTTGATAAATTCACCATCAGTAAAAGGTTTTGGTTCTAAAGCTATTTTTTCGGATATAATGTAGCTAACCTTCACGCTTGCTTCATTTTCAATATTCTGCTTTTGAAAACTATCTCGCTGTCATTGAAGCTGTTGTCCTTTGAATGTCTCAAACTTTGTGACATGCTTTGTATCGTAATGTCATTTTAAGTTGTATTCTTTCAAGGCTGAGTTTTTGATTAAAACTAACGAACAAGTACAATTCAGTCCACTTTTCTCCTAATTTTTCGTTTTTTTACCCGAAGTAGAAGACACTTTTAATGCCAAGGTAGAAGAAACGAGTTTAATTCTCCGATAAAAATGTCCACGATAAAACTAAACTTGCGCGACTGCACGTCACAATACAGTATCCGCCTTACACGCGTTAAAACTCACTATATTCAACTTACTATAATCACCTATCGCACAGGTAGCAAATTCACTGATAGTTGGGACTCTTTCGCTAGTATCGCTTCGTTCGCTCTTGGAATTAGAACTGGTGGCTGCCGTGTGATGCCGGCAGTTACGAGACTGGACTAGTAGGTCCCTCTAGTAGTGATAATTTCTAGAATCATTAGAAAGATTCAATAGACCTTCAACGCCTTCTGGTGATCTTGTGGGTAGTCGTGAGCGAGAGTTCACAGAGTGGATCTCTTCTAACTAGGTGATACAATATTTTCTTTAGCCTCTGGGAGCCGCAACAAATTAGAAGACGGCCGCGGGTTGAAGACCCTTGCCATAGACCATAACTTTCAGCATATAGGTCTATGATTCATAGAGCTTATTTTTGAGCCATTAGATCAACATTGCCTAGAAAGGGAACTTGACGTCATTAGATCTATTATAACAAATAATGGCTACAAACTATCGGAAATTGACAGACTAATTTTTATAAAACGTAAACTTTTAACTATCCAAATATATCCCAAGGTTAAAGATTCCGATATAAAATATACAACAATTACATATTTTGGACCAATATCTAACAAAACTGCAAATATTTTAAAAATAATTAAAAATACTAAAGTTACTTTTTGACTGTCACAAAAATTCTCTAATTTGCTAACGTCAAAACAAAAACAAGTATAAAAAGTCGGGTGTTTACAGGTTGAAATGCGACGAATGCAATAGCTGCTATATAGGGAAAACATGGAGAAATTTCGACGTTAGATTCAAAGAACATAACGCCTCATATAGATTAAAAACAGAACTCCCATTTCCCCAACCATTTTTTAGAAACTTCACATAAATTCTTTACTTCGATTTTTTTCTACCAAATTCCACATTTGGTCCTGCATTGCTGCCTCTGGAAAGGCAATATTTGTTTCCGAAAGCTATAAAATTAATCTTTTCTTTGGTCCAGGATTTTCGGGGTATGTCTTCTACTAGCCCAGAGTGGTAGCTTGCGTTGTCCATGATAATTAATCATTTGGGCGGCAAATTAAGATGTTGATATTTAAACTATCGACAAATTTTGACGGTTCATACTATCGTGGTAGTCCCCACTTTTTGTCCCGCTTTTATAAACTAAACTAGCTCTCTTGATAAACCCGTTCTCATTGCCGGCATTGACGACGATGTATCTATAACCTAAAAAAATCAACAGTTTTGACAGTGGAGAAAAAGAAAAAAAATGTGTTTTTTTTATATACAGGGTGTCCCAAACTGATTTAGCCAGACTTTAGTTCCCAAACCGTTTGAGATATTTAGTTGGAATAAAAACTAGAATTTGTAGCTATGAGGATACTTTAAAATGACTTCGAAGAAAAATGTTTGAAAAAAAATTCGACCCTAACCTTAAAATTTTAAACGACACCCTGTATATTTTTGTACATAATTTTGTAGGATTGTAAATTCCCTATTCAGCACTTTTTTTCGATTAAAAATCGGTTAAGAAATAACTTAGAAAATTAACATTTTATCTTCCGATCAAGTTAGCCATGGGGTAAATTAAAAATCCGTTTAAAACAAAACAAGAAAATTACAATGTTTTTTTTGTTATTTTACAGATTATCAACGATAATAAATGTTCAAATTGTAAACCTTCAGCGGCAACGCAAGCTTTAAATCTTGTCAAAAGGTTTCGCGTACATGTAGCAATTATCATTTGTGGCGTTATTCTGCGACAGACATTTCTAATTTTATTCTTTAGGTTCTCACATGACACAAGATCCTCACTTGACACATGAGGATTGAAATGAAAATGTGCTAAAACATTTATAATATTTTCTCATTACGTACCGATCTTCTGGAATTATTGCGATTCCCAGTCAGGAAATGTCCTTGCCTCAGGATGCGTTCTAGGTTCACAAATGTATTTTCATTTGGCGTTGGACGATTAGGAAAACGAATGCGATATACGTCTCTGTCTCTTCTTTTATTTTTTAAGCACTCACCGTAAATTAGAATCATATCAGCGTATTCTTCTGCAGTAAACAAACTTGGCATTTTAACACGAAAGTGACAGGAATAATATAGAACCTCACTTGCACTCTCATATAGTTCAATTTTACAAGTGTCAAAAATGTTTTGTTTTTGTTTTATCGAATCACGGCTAACTTAATATTGTTTTCTTTTCTTTTAAGCGGATTTTTAATTTACCCCATGGCTAACATGATAGGAAGATAAAATGTTAATTTTCTAAACTGTCTCTTAACCGACTTTCAATCGGTAAAAAGTACTGAATAGGGAATTTACAATCCTACACAATTATATAAAAAAATATACAGGATGGCATTTAAAATTTTAAGGTTAGGGTCGAACTTTTTAGGATTTTTTTTTTCAACACATTTTTCTTCGGTGTCATTTTGAAGTATCCTCATAGCTACACATCCTAGTTTTTATTCCAACTAAATATCTCAAACGGTTTGGGAACTAAAGCCTGGCTAAATCAGTTTGGGACACCCTGTATAATTTAGAAATCTAGTATATTTACGAGCATTAATTTCACCACATTTCGTTACACGAATTCAAGTTTTTCTTTTTATCAAAATTATAAAAAACTAAGTGTAATATTAATAATTTCTCAACATTATTTAAAAGATAAATAATATACGATTTTGACAAAGTAATTATTTTTGTTACATATCAAAAAATAAACATTTTTATATTTTCACGACCAAAACCAATTGGCTTTTAACCCAAATCCTGGTCGTCTTTATCAATTAAATTACACTATCTTGAAGATTTATATTATTGATTATTGCGTTGATGTGAAAAAGTTATTTTAATCCCAAAAAAGTAGATATAAGTATTTTTTATGATGCAAAATTTACTGATTTTTAGCCATTTTCGACAGCTTGCAACGTTTCTATTTTTTGATATTTAATAAAAATAATAATTTTCCCACACTCTCATATTATTTATCTTTGAAATATCGTTAAAAAGTTGTTTATACTAAACTTAGTTTTTTTAAGATTTTGTTTAAAAGAACATCTTAAATTAGCAAATATTTTAAGCCGACAGATGCTTTTAATGTAAAACACAAGAAAACTACATTAAACAAAAAACCAATATAGCCAAAATGCTCCATAAACGTACCATCCCCGCTTTTTTTCGTATCATCCTGTCAGGTACTTCTAAAAGATGCTTTACTGAATATCCATGTTTCATCAAGGAAGACTGGAGTTTTCTAGTAATTTCATATTTTTGTGGCCTCCCTCAAAAATTTAATTCTTTTATTAAAAACATCAAGTAAATCCACGAGATACTTGCGGTTGTTACTTCTCTTCCATCGAAAGCCAATTTTTCTTACCCATTTTCGCAGAAAACTAACAGAATAGTTGAAATGATTGGACATATCATAATTTCGTTTCTGATGGAGAGACTTTATGGTAATATGATCTTTTTGGGCATACATGCCATAAATAAGTTTTTAATTTTAAGTAGTCGTCTATCTCGATTTGCTCTTTATTTCTTGTTGACGATAATTCTTTGAATCTTTTATCCAGTTCTAATCCATTTTTTGTTAAATTAAATATCGATCTTAAACTTACTTTCATTGCGGAAGCTGTTCATTCCACCACATCCTGAAGGTCCGAGGCAATTCCTGTAGCAACTTGTTATTTTTCTAGCTCAAAAAAAAGCTAATATATTAAGAATAATAAGCTAGCTTTGCTCACTTAGTCGTCTATTTCCAATTTTTTTCGGCATTTTCAATATTGACTTTGACGCATAGATAACACAGGCCAACACACATTTTGGTGCCTGTGATTTTTTAACTGTTCCTGGGTAATTTTTGGATGCAGAATGTAAAAAAGTTCTCAGATGTTGTCTATCAGATCTAGTTAAAAAAAATTGTGTATATATTTCACATTATAACTGTTATAATGTATAATATTACTATTGCCAGTTAAAAAAACAAAGACACATGGATTTAACTATTTATTGCAAAAACTTAATTTACATAATTACATTAGTCACTAATTAAATACAAATTTTCTTTTATACGACTTTCTAGAATGGAGTTTACTAGGGCAGTCTCGCTGAAGGCTCCAGCAGTAGTCCGACATCATGTGGCTATCACATCGTCCTTGATAACGATATTCTATAGTTTTAATATCCTGATGGAATCTTTCCCCCTGTTCTTCACTACAATCACCTAAGTTTTCTGGAAAACGATCTAGGTGGGTGTGGAGGTAGTGAACTTTTATACTCATGTTACAGCCGAGAATATTAAAATTTCAAAGCATAGTTTCCACTAATTCTACGTAATTCTCTGCTTTATGATTGCCAAGAAAATTTTGTACTACTTGAACAAATGAACACCAAGCCTTAGATTCAGTCTCGTTCATTGGCGTGGTGAATTGTGGATATTTAACAAGTTGCCTTATTTGAGCACCATCATATATACCAGCTTTTAGTTTTTCCGTGCTAATGCCAGGAAATTTACGTGACAAATACCCAAAACAATTTCCATCTCGATTTAAAGCCTTCACAAATTGCTTCACTAGGCCTAGCTTGATATGCAAGGGCGGAAGTAAGATTTTTTTCTCTTGAAACCAAAGGTTCGTTTATGACGTTTGGTTTTCCTTGAATCATGACATCTCTTGAAGGCCAATTTTTGTTAACCCAGTGCTCATTTTTAGCTCTGCTGTCCCAAAGGCACAAAAAAACAAGGATATTTTGTATAACCACTCTGCTGTCCAAGGAGGAACTTAACCATTTTTAAATCACACAAATTGCCCGCTGATGTTCTTCGTATTTAATTTTTCTCAAAACTAATGCAATTGTTTCATATTCTTCCTTCATGGTAGTAGAATGACCAATAGGAATTGAGCCATATTTGTTACAGTTATGTAAAAGAACACATTTTAAACTACGTTTTGAACTGTCAATAAAAAGGCGCCAATCATCTGGAGTGTATTCAGGCAAACCCATTTTTTCTAAGAGCCGTTTTATATTGTTACAGAATACCAAGTCATTTTCCTGAGCGAAAAAAGGCAGCAGATCCTTATCTCTTTTACGATAAAATGTAATACTAGTACCTGGACAAAGTAAATTTTTTCTTTTAATCTGGATGCAAGTAATTCAGCGGATTTCTTTGAGAGATTCAGATCTCTTATTAGTTCTTCTCGATTGAAACACTGCGGAGTTGCTAAATCTGCTTCAAATTCGCTGTCGTTTCTGATTGAATTCTTTGAACTTCGTCAGACGTTGATGTTTCTGTATCATCTTCTGTAAGTTCGGGTAGACTGCTGAATGATGGAACGGGTATTTCTTCCGAATGCGCTACAGGCCTTCTTGCAGAATCTAGATCAGGATATGTCCATTTATGTCTTTAATATTAACGAGACAAAAAAGCAGTCGTCATGATTATTTCGCGGTTCTATCCAAACTAGTGGTACACCAAATTTTAGGCACTTCCTCTTTCCGGTTGTCCACTATCGCAAATGTTCAACACATGTTTTACATATGAAATGTGGGGCCAAGATTTATCTTGATCTCCTAAATGAACGCCAAAATAGGCAAGATAAGCTCTTTTCACAAAGTCAGAAATCGTTTTTCTGCTCTCTTTCAAAGTGTATTCATCACACACAACAAAAAGCATCGGGATGATTTACACAGGTACGTCTGCTTGTGGATCCATTGTTTCAGTTTAGTGTCTTGATACTACAAAACGACCAAAATTTACACAAAATGATAACACAATTTTACTTGGGAAAACTCAGTAATATACTAAATCGAGTACAGCCAAGCAGGTAGGTAGGTCATAGGGTATAAAAGTAATTAAGAGCAGTGTATTGAGTAGTTCCTAGTATAGGAACATTGGGTCAGGGACAGTTCCAGGTATCCATTTGGTTAATTAGATTCTGAGAAATTTCTATTTTGTTGATTAACTACATATTTATCTTTCTATTTGTTGTCCTTTATCAGAAAAAAATATCAATTAACCTGTAACCTGTATCTAAAAAACTAGAGCTGATGGAAAAAATCTGGTGGCATTTTTGGAATCAGCACATTAAAAACATCTAAAATCAGATGTTAGATTTCCGGCACCAAATTTTTGTTTTCATTTTGTTACCCTGTGTAATAGTTACAGTTAGTGACAGTTCCAGGTATCCATTTGGTTAATTAGATTCTGAGAAATTTCTATTTTGACGATTAACTACATATTTATCTCATTATTTGTTGTCCTTTATCAGAAAAAAATATCAATTAACCTGTAACCTGTATCTAAAAAACTAGAGCTGATGGAAAAAATCTGGTGGCATTTTTGGAATCAGCACATTAAAAACATCTAAAATCAGATGTTAGATTTCCGGCACCAAATTTTTGTTTTCATTTTGTTACCCTGTGTAATAGTTATTTATACTATAAGAGATGTAAGTAACATTTACCAGTCGAGGACGAGTTTGCGCCCGAGCGATAGCGAGGGCTGGCAAAAAAGTTCGAGACTGGTTAATGTACTTACATCCCATATAGTATATAACATTTTTCCCCCACCTTGTATTGTATGTTTACAAAAAAATGCTGGATACATTTTTGGATTTTCATTATCATTACATTCGATAGCATTATTATTAAATTATGAAGGCAGCCGTGATCCGTTGCCAGAGCAACATAAGCAGTTTTATTTTATCAACAACGTCAAGTTGACAATTCGTAGCGAAAAGTTTGAAGAAATCGAATTGTTTGATTCTGTGTGGACAAAATGGATGTTTCAGACATAAAAGAATTGCTTGTTTATCTCTACTACCGGAAAAGTCGAAAAAAAGGTATGAAGCAGCATATAAATCCCTTAAGAATTGGTGCCAAAGCAAGATGGCTACTGCAGTCTCAGAAACCTTGTTTTTGGCGTATTTCCACAAAAAAAGTGCTATATTAAAGTTCCCATCAAGTTTATGGTGTGAGTATTCGATGTTGAAGTCCATCCTTTTTATAGAGGAAAATATAGATATTTCTAAGTATCCAAAACTTCGAGCATTTTTGAAAAAAAAAATTATGGTTATAGACCCAAAAATTAAATGTGTTTAACAGGGAAGATGTGAATAAGTTCATGCTTGAAGCCCCCTATGATATATACTTATTGATGAAGGTCGTAATGGTAATGGGAGTTGCTGGAGCGTGCCGTTTTAATGAACTTTGTGAAATGAAAATGGACAATGTTAAAATACGTCAAGAAGTCATAACTGTGACCATTCCTGACTCCAAAAATGGAATGTCACGTACATTTACAGTGACAAAAAGTGACGACATTTCAAAATAATTCAAAAGTAGGTACATTGATACAAGATCCCACATGACGACTATTAATCCTCGCTTCTTTATGCGATATCAAAATGGAAAGTGCTTAAACCAGCCTGTCGGGAAAAATACGTTTTCGTCAATTCCAAGTAAAATTGCAAAATTTCTAAAATTTGAGAACTTCAAAATGTATACTGGACACTCTTTTAGAAGAACGTCGGCAACTTTATTAGCAAAACTGGAGTTGATGTATTAGCTATCAAGCGATATGGTGAATGGGAATCCGCTACTATTGCGGAAAGTTGCGTAGCTGAGAGCCTCAATAATAAAAAGGAAGTAGCGAATAAAATTTTATACAATAAGACCCAACCAGAAGTCTCTTGCAGTGCTTCAACAGTGACAGAAACATCGGTTAGAAATGAAGGATCTGTGGAGTCAGAAAATGTAATACACATCGAGAAAAAACGAGAAAACGTGTTTCCAAATTTTGTTAATAATGTTATAATAAAGTATTCATTCATATCACCGGATTTTTGTCCGGATTTTTGTAATATGTTATAAAAATTAAAACTACTTATAATAATTTTAGATTATTATTTTCCTAGGGATGTAAGTTGACTTACATCCTGTCGTTAAGGGCAACCAATTCCTTGCTGAGTAACTTTCACTTACGTCTGTCAAAGCAGTGTCAAAATAGGTTGCTTACAATACAGGGAGGGGGAAAACTATTTTAACGTTTCGAAATGTCACACTTAAGGAGTTGTCAACGTGGCAAGTTTTAGTTGAAAAAAGAAAAGACCTGATTTTTTTTTAGTAAATTCACTGTTACAAAGATGCATAAAATGACTGCGTATCCGGAAAATGTCTACTATATTTCCACGGACCTCACATGATACTGATTTATACGTATGATATTTTGTAAAATTATACCGGCAATACAACTGAACATTTATCATGAGAAATAGAGACAGCCATTCAATTTTTCAAAAATGTATTACTTGTTAGAAACGTTATCACCCGCCACTGCCTATTAAAAATATTTTACCTTTATAAGAAGATAATGATAAAATCAAATCAGATTTGCATAAGTATATCAGGTGTGCAAATAAGACGTGAGAGACCAACATAAATCAAACCGGTAATGGTCTCCTAAGTGTGACATATTTATAATAGGGAGAATAAATTGACTGAATACTTTTTCTTTTATTAGGTATTTAATAAAAATGCTTTCATAACTGGATGGTTGGAGGTTATTTTGGATTTGCTGTAGTTGTTTAAAGGGCACGAACGTTTTTTAATGTATGTTAGTTTTTAGCGAAACTTGAAGATTTTTGATATGTTATCGTTTACATTAATGACAAACTTTATAATTTACTTGTAAGAGGAAAGCATGGTTATCGTAAAAAAGTCACGTTTCGATATTTTTCGGATTTTTCTATTTTATGATATACACAGGCTGGTCCAAAAGTGTGTTTAAGTCCAATACCTCAGTTATTGAGGCAATTAAAAATAAATATACAAAACTTGTAGGGACTGTTAAGAACTACAACCTAAAATTATTTTCGATTATACGGGGTTGCGGACAAGTTTTCCACAAACCAAACCTACAATTTTTTAAATGGAACACCCTGTATATTTTTTTATTTTCAGATTTCTCTCTTTCTAGCCATTCACCCAATATAGGATTTGTGAAGTATATACCGGGCGACAATGAAACTACTACCCAGAGCGCCATTTGAAAACGGCTAGAAATAAAAATGTGGAATTTGGTATGTTGATAGGGTTGAATATTGTGAATATTTGTAACATAAAAACAATTAAATATCGTTTCCGGTTTTCCCGGAAATGACCTCAACTTAGTTATTTTAAATGGAACACTCTTAACAATTCTTAACAACTTTTGTATAACATAACCTTTGTCTAAAATGTATAGTTTTCCAAATAAAGCCACTTAAAAACGTGCTATAATTCCCACTTAATTGTATTTTATAGAAAAGTAGGCCAGGGTAAAAACAAACACGGTTATTTACTCTTTATTTAAGCCTTCATCCAAGAAAATGTCCACAAAGAAAATGTTCCGAGTTTTAGAAAAATTATGTGTTTTACGCAAATCGATTTTTCAAGTTTTGATCAGACCCTGTACCATAACAAGTCAACTGACTAGAACAAAACCTTCACTAAAGTCAAAAGCAGTGTTATCGTGCGGGTCATACGATTTATCAACGACAAACTTTTTAAGTTTGCTTTTCTTTTATTACGTGTAATCATAACCTCCGCCTAAAATCCGGAAGATGAATTAGATAGACTTATGATATTTTCATACGAAAAAAGAGGATAAACATATAAATACCAGCAGTTGCAAAAATCTTTGAGCAAAGTCACTTCAACGTCAAATTGACAAATCAGTGACAAAATGAGTAATAGAAAACAGTTTTCGGGGTTTGAAAATGAAAATTCACCAGGCAATATCCAGGAGACAGTAGCAAAAGCTCTGGAAATCGGTATAAGGACTGTGCAGAAAATTGTGCATGAAAAAAAGCATAATTTACTACCGAAGAAGATTAAAAAATGTACAAGAAAAAAGCCAAAGACAGAAGACTTAAGTGACGATGTAAAAATGGATGTTTGTAATGCAATTTACGATTTATACACATCAAAAACTAATATAACCCTTCAAGTTTTAAAACAAGGTTTAAAAAATCGAAGCATATTGAAAATTGACCTAAAATCTTGTCAAAATTAATAAAAATGTTGGGTTTTCGTTATAAAAAAAAACTATCGAAATACACGGAAAATGTTAATTCAAAATTTAGAAAAGTGGTATTTTTAGACGAGACTTGGATATTTTCTAATGGAAATGATTCGAAATCTTGGCAGGACAAGTCTGTAAAAAGTGTCCAGAGAAAAAAGGGATGTGGGACGGGAAAACGATTCATCATTTTGCATGCAGGTTCTTCAACAGGATTTCTCCCAGGTGCAAGTTTACTGTTTTCCTCAATATCCAAAAGTATGGACTACCATGATAATATGAACTGTGAACTGTTTGAAAAGTGGTTAAAAGAACAACTGATTCCAAAATTAGATGCTCCATCTTTAATCATTCTGGACAATGCATCTTATCATTCAAGAATCTTAAATAAACAACCTACTTCATCCTGGAAGAAAAGTGATATTTATGACTGGCTAATAAAACAAAAACTGGAACTAGAACTTCTTTTAATGGCAAAATCTATTAAAAAACCAACAATTTATGCCGTAGATGAAATATTACGGGAAAATGGGCATGAGGTTTTACGACCATTGTCAGTTTAACGCAATAGAATTAATATGGGCTGCGGCAAAATCATATTACGAAAAACACGTGAACGATAGTCTTACATCAGATGAAGTGCGAATTGTTAGGCAAGATTCATTAAATTATATTACGCCGGAATACTGGAAGAAATCTGTGGAACATACGGAGAAATTAATATGGGATTGGTGGAATCGAGAACGAGTTCTAGATGTCGAAATAGCACCAATGATCATTGCGCCATTTGAGGACGACTCAGAAGATGAGGACTTTTTAAGTGATGATGATATTTTCTAGTCTATAATATTAAAAAGTGTCTGAAGGATTATATTAGTCTTTGACGTGTATAAATCATAAATTGCATTATGAATATCCATTCTTGCATTGTAACTTTCTTTTGCCTTTGGATTTTTTCGTGTACATTTCTTAATCTTCTTCAGAAGTAAGTTATGTTTCTTTTTCAAGCACAAGTTTCTGTACATTCCTCATACCGACTCTCAGAGCTTTTGCCACTGCCTCCTGGATATTAGCCAGTGAATTTTAATTTAAAATTTTTTATTAATTAGATTTGACACCATTTTTTAGTACATTTGTAATTTTGTAGGCAATAAATAAATAATTATAGAATACTTGTTCCAATTTTAAAGCGTGTTTAAAATAAGTAAATTTTTTTATTAATTATAAGACAAAATTTGATATATAAAAATCGATAAAAACTCGGGGCTAACGAAAAAAACAGGCTATATATATATATATATATATATATATATATATATATATATATATATATATATATATATATATACTCTGTGTCCGAGATAAGGAGGGCCACTATGGGGATTTTGGAAACGGTAAGAGATACAACTTTGGTTAAATGGGAGAAAAGTTGCGTAATCAAGGGTCTAAGAAAATGGCGTTTTCAAATTCCTGAAACATTTTTCGGATTTTGAGATATTTTGAAAAAATTGGATTTTTTGATTTTACGAACTATTTTTTTCTGGCGTTATTATTTGCCCTAGAGCGAAACCAATAACAATTCTCCACAGCAACTTTTAATGCTCTTTAGGACGACGTTATTAGTTTCTTAATCTGACGTTTCGTTTTTGTGGGACCATCATCAACTTCATTTTTTTAAATACGGCTCTGATATTCTGATATCAGATTCTGAAAGCCCTTTCTATTTCGAATTCAACGATGTATAACACTTTATGGTTTAATTGCGTTTTAGTCTTTTTTTCTTGCCTTACACAAGAAAATTCCTATTACGGACCTGTACACACCAATACACATATGAAAACCGAAATAGTATTGACGACTTGACTTTTTTTTTAATGTAGATTAGTTTTAGGCCAATAATGGACATTTCATCTAATATAAAAACATCATTTTATTCGTAATCATACAGTCATATGAAAAATTCAAATTCTGCAGGTATTTTCTCGTGTACCATTCGCAGTATGAACGACGATAATTTTCCAAATACATACATACGCAAAAATTAATTAATAGAAGACATGACTAATTATTGCGCACTAAATTACACAGTAAGCAAATGTGTCAAAAAATCAACGTTACTGACAATTATTAAAGAAAAGCAGGCTCCGGAAAACAAATGAATGTGTTGATGGCCTTTTATACATTTGAATTGTCAGCTAACGTTGATTGTTTGACACATTAGCTTACTGTGTAATTTAGTGCGCAATAATTAGTCATTTCTTCTATTAATTATGTTTTCTAACGAAGAAAAGTTTGACATGGTGGCGTGTTTCATTTCATCCAACAGAAATTGTTCTGTTGCGGAGCGTTTGTATTTGCAAAAATATCCCGAAAGAAGACAGCCAAATCAAAGGACCTTTAGCAAATTAGTGGCAAACCTTAAAGCATATGGTTCTTTCAAAAAACCTGTAGTTTCGCGACAAAAGAAGAGCAATGAAGAAACAGTACATAATGTTTTGTTAGCGGTCACTGAAAATCCCTGTACATCAGTCCGATTGGTCGAACGAAATGTTGGTATACCAAAATCAACGACGCATTGTATTTTACAAAAACAAAAGTTCCATCCGTATAAGTACAGAATTTGTCATGGACTTCGACCAGGCGATTTAGAGCGACGTCGCTCATTCTGTGAATGGTACACAAGAAAATGCCAGGAGAATATGTATTTTCCATATTACATAATATGGTCTGATGAAAGTATGGTTACGAATAACGGTATTTTCAATAGACGAAATGTTCATTATTGGTCTGAAACCAATCCACGTTTAAACAAAACGTCGAGGCACCAACACCGCTTTGGTTTTAATATGTGGGCTGGTATTATTGGCACAAGGATTGTAGGACCATTTATTTACAACCACAACCTGACATCAGAGCGTTACCTACATTTGCTGCAAAATGATTTAGAGGATGCTCTCGATAATATGCCTCTGGCGACAGTTCGCAACTGTTGGATGCAGCAAGATGGTGCACCTGCACATAATTCCAGAGCCGTTCGAGCATATCTATCCATGAGATTTCCAGAGAAGGTGATTAGCACGCATTCGGAAACACCCTGGCCAGCGCGTTCACCCGATATAACCCCGCTTGATTTTTTCGTATGGATGGTTCGTTAAGAATCATGTTTATCAGCGAAATTTTGCTACAGAACAAGAACTGAGGGGGTTAGTTTTGGAAGCCTTTGCTAATATTACTCCACAAATTTTGGCTAGGGTGTTAGAATCAACGGTTAGAAGGTGCTATCTATGCTTAGAAAACGACGGAAATCTTTTTGAACATTTAATATAAATTTAGTTGTTTTGTTCGTATTCCCTTGTTGTTGCTTTTTAATTTTTAGATCTTCTGCTAAATTAATTGTATTTGATCTTTGTTTATTCTATTAAATTGGTGCATCAATTCAACCACTAGATTATTATTAAACACCTAAATGACATAAAGTGTCATATGTTATGGCTAATTGTTTATTCTTTGAAATTAAACTAAACTGAACTTAACTAAACTATGTACAGGTCCGTAATAGGAATTTTCTTGTGTAAGGCAAGAAAAAAAGACTAAAACGCATTTAAACCATAAAGTGTTATACATCGTTGAATTCGAAATAGAAAGGACTTTCAGAATCTGATATCAGAATATCAGGGCCGTATTTAAAAAAATGAAGTTGATGATGGTCCCACAAAAACGAAATATAAGAAACTAATAACGTCGTCCTAAAGAGTATTAAAAGTTGCTGTGGAGAAGTGTTATTGGTTTCGCTCTAGGGCAAATAATAACGCCAGAAAAAAATAGTTCGTAAAATCAAAAAATCCAATTTTTTCAAAATATCTCAAAATCCGAAAAATGTTTCAGGAATTTGAAAACGCCATTTTCTTAGACCCTTGATTACGCAACTTTTCTCCCATTTAACCAAAGTTGTATCTCTTACCGTTTCCAAAATCCCCATATATATATATATATATATATATATATATATATATATATATATATATATATATATATATATATATATATATATATATACATATATATATATATATATATATATATATATATATATATATATATATATATATATATATATATATATATATATATATATATATATATATATATATATATATATATATATATATATATATATATATATATATATATATATATATATATATATATATATATATATTATATATATGTTCCAATTTTATGTTTATAATATATTTATATATTAATTATAGACAAAATTTATATATAAAAATATAAAAATAACGAAAAAAACAGGCTATATATATATATATATATATATATATATATATATATATATATATATATATATATATATATATATATATATATATATATATATATATATATATATATATATATATATATATATATATATATATATATATATATATATATATATATATATATATATATATATATATATATATATATATATATATATATATATATATATATATATATATATATATATATATATATATATATATATATATATATATATATATATATATATATATATATATATATATATATATATATATATATATATATATATATATATATATATATATATATATATATATATATATATATATATATATATATATATATATATATATATATATATATATATATATATATATATATATATATATATATATATATATATATGTTGTTTACATAATTTTTAAAGTTTCCAGTTCATCGATGTTTTAGCCATATTTAAAATAAATAATAGCTATTATGTTTTACATGGGAACAAGCGCCAAAATGTCTGCTTTAAGTAAAAAAAAATCGTCTCGATAGCTTAATTAGGTAAGAAGTTATACGAGGGGAAACAAAAAAAAAACACGATTTTTAAAAATAATAATTTTTCCAGTTTTTTGTAAATAAAAAAAGTCGAGACCGCAAAAAAAGTAATATTTTGTCATTTCGTATGTACAATGATCCTTTTAATAAAATGAGGTATATATCAGTGTGTTCTAACGCAAAAAAAGATCGAGAAGGAAGCGAAGCAAAAAAATCATAACTAGGGAAGTTTTTTTATTTAAGTTTTTTTTTTGACAATCATATATGAAGAATCCCGTATTGACATTCGACTCGTTTTAATTCCACATACCTGAAGCTAAATAAGATCTCCCTCAAAATCTATGAGGTGGTCTTATCATCACACGTCGCAAATGGTCTGAATTTAACCGGTTTGTTGAGCGCTAATGTAACCACAAGCACATGTATTTTGCATTATTGCATAGAAAGTATATAATTATTATTAGGAATCAAAAGCCAAACGCTTAAGCTCGTTGCATTTCCGACAAACGGGGGCGATAAACATACTAATTGGCGTTTATAAGGCTTCTAATTACGTTTAATCTCCACCCTAAATTTTACCGGTGTGGCGCTAGCAATAGAGAGCTCTTGCTACTTCAGGTAGAAAAGTTAACGCATCTAATTTACAGCATGCATCAGTTGTTGTTTGGTTTGATCCGGTCAAAAATTTGTCCACGTTTCATCTTCGATTTCACGAAGATCTTTAGTTAAGGAAATTAGTTGTAAAAATCCCTGAAGATATCTTGTACAATCAAAGGCGAAACGTCAGTTTGTTATTCTACTTAGACTCTGCTCAGTTCGAAAAATAGATTTTTGTTTGACAAAACTTATTTTTTACTCTATTGTACAAACCACACCAAAAATGAGGATGCTTTAAAAAATATCAAAAATATCGGTCTGTTTCTATGTTAAGTGGAACTCTCTGAATACAGGGTGCTCCAAAAACATGCCAAAGGTATTATAGATTTTTTATTCATTCGATTTACTCCAAATTTCTTCAAGAGAGGGGAAAAGTTACTAGAAGAAGAACTAGAAAGTTACTAAAACATACACACGTATTTTACTAATAAAAATGCGCGGACAGCTTCACCAGGGGCATGTTTATGGGCTATCGCTGCAATAATTTTCTGAAAAACAAAAACCACTGTTTTTTTATCTTTTGTTTGCAAAGTTTGTAGGCTGTATATTTCCTGTCAAAAATGTACCACTCTAGCAAACTCGCAGTATGTAAATATTTAGGCTGGTCTTATTGATTATGAATTATTTTTCAAATTATTCTGCCGCATAAAATGACCCATGTGTCATATTTAAATTTTCTGATAGAGCACTTTTTCCTGTTGATGTTATGGAGTATCTCTCAGAAACATTCAGGCATCGATGGATTGTCCGTGGTGATCCAGTAGCATAGCCACCAAGATCCCCTGATCTGAATCCTTCGGATTTTCATCTGGTCGTGTACAAGATGCCAGTACAAACATTTGAAGAATATTTCTGCCAGAATAAGAAGATCTTTGCGCTGACGATTAAGGGCTTATAATGAAGCTGGTGGTAGCCATTTTCAGCACTTCATGTAATCCCGTTCGGGTTAATAATTTAAACAAGAAAAAAAAAGATCTTCCGTACACTACATTATTAAATTATATTTTTCTCATAAAAGAGACGGAGATCGACAAAATATCAAGAGGCAAGTTTTAATAGGCACTAAACAGCCTACGTAACTGTGCTGACAAAAGGTAAAACACATTTTTAGTAGAAAATTATTGTAGCGACAGACCACACGTACGGCCCTGACGAAGCCGTCCACGCATTTTTATCAGTGAAATATGTACTAGTTAAATTGCAACAGTCTTTTTGAAGAAATATGAAATAAACCAAAAAAATAAAAAACACCCCGCATGTCCGGACTCATATTGATATGAACTTTTAGTTTTCTTTTTGAATGGGGAATCTTCCTATGAGTGATGGCACATGTTTTTCAAACACCCTGTATACTAAAATCTTGAGAAAAACAAATAGAACTGTTTTTTTTTAATTATGAGTTGCAACCGTTTATAAATTACCCGGTAGAGAATGAAATCAAAGAAATGACAAAATATGTTTTTAAAATATAGAATGTTCCCATATGGTGCTAATAGTAAACACTGTTGACATTCTGTTTTACATAGATATTTGAGAAACGTCATCATTTCTAACATTGATACTAAATTGTTCACTGTTGCACTAATAACTTTCGACTGGTATTTGCATATACCCTACACCGAATGACACAGATTCTTTTTTATTTTAGATTTAAAACTTTGAGAAGTGATTTGTCTCATAAATATAAAAGTCAGATAATCCTGGACCCGCAAACGCTATTATTAAATACAAGGTGTTAAAACTTAAATATTTTTCTCCTTTTTTTATATACCTGTATATATCTAATTTTTTTTTAATCAAACACGGTAAAATATAATTCCAATAAACTGAAATAATATAAGTTTCAGAAAAATCCCCTTTAACGCCCTTAAGATTTTTCCAACAAATTCAAATTTCTTATTCTGTTCTGTAAATTTTTGCTCTCTTAGATATTTTCGATATTTTTCTGGGTTTAAAAATTATTTACTAAAAGGTTCATTAATGCACACGTAATTTAAATGTCATAATTTATTGAGATTAAAATTTTATTGTTTTTCCCATGACCCTCATGCATTGTGTTGACTCCGGAACAGCCATAAAGTAGTAAATCCGGCAACGGTGCTTACGGGTATGTAAAATGGCGGTTCTTTCGATGGTTTGCTTATACGCAGCAATGAATAATAGACATTTACTATACAATGGAAAAAAGTATTAGAGGTGTGTTGTCAAGACAAAAAACCCATAGCTAAAATCTAATATTTTTCCCGTGTATAATACACTTTTTTTTCTGTGACAGGAAAAACGACGATGAATAAAGTCAGGTAGATATAACGATTTGACATTTAGGCTTGCTAAGGTATCATCTTTTTCAAGAACGATGTCTCGTATAATTCGAGTGAAATGCTCCGAGTTTTTTACAAATGTATCAGCGTTTTCTACAGCATAATTTCAGAAAGGTATTTCTCCAGTTTTTGTAGCGGCGAATTAACAGCACTAACAATAGGTCTGATGGGTGCCCCTGGTTTGTGTATGGAGTTTAGGATATCTACTCGACTTTTCCCGTGGTATGATTTTTTGTTGAATTTCGGGGTTTATTGGTGAACTTTTTATTTTATTTTTGTTGTTTTTTCTAGCTACGTTGTCGGGCCCTTTGGAACAGGCCTATAACAATTGTCTTGTAGGATATCCTGCATTTTTTGTACGTAATCGTGGGTATTCTTAACCACAGTTGCGTTTCCTTTATCTGCTGGAAGTATTGTGATGTCTTTATTTCTTCGAAGGTTAGGGCCCTTTGTTCAATGGCATTTAGGTTTTGTTCTGGTGCTTTGCTTGATCTTAAGATTCTTGCCATTTCTTTTTGTTTCTTCAGAGGAGTCAAGGACAGCTTCCACTCTAGCTATTATTTCTTCTTTAGGGATTTCCTTAGGAGATATCGCAAAATTAAAAACCTTATCTAGTACCGATTTTTCACTTTCTGAGAGACTGTAGGATGATATATTACGCACTAATTTCTCGAAATCTACTGATGATACATGTGGCTGACTCGACTTTCTTAAAAATTGTCACTGTTTGTGTCTGTTCGCCAAACAGCCAGAGTTTCTATGCGATTCCACAATAAAGGGCGATTGATGTTACTTAGTTTAAGATGTAACTTTAAATGTTCTTTCTCTGTCTCGGCTAGTTGTTTGATGGATTTGTTCTTTTAATAAGGCCTTACTAACATTTTGAAGTATGGTGTTCGTTTTTCTAGTTTTAGAATGATAAGACAACCGTGTAAAAGTAGGAAGTAAATCGCTGTCACGACACTTAATTTGAAAGGTTAGATTAGTTGATTGTCTTGAGGATCTCCTCCCCGTAGAGGTGTATAGTGTTGATTCTTAATCCTTCACGGATGGAAAAATACAATATTTTTTCATTCCGGGTGTACATCCGTTCACTACTGTCGTTCTGAAAAGAACAATTTTGCTGACGTTTCGTCAAAATCAGTCCGAATAGAGACTGAGATGTTGGTGACAGAATGAAAACACATTGTATTTTTCTCTCCTTGAAGGACAAAGAGTCAACATATATAAATACAGTACCAGCCTATCGAATCACCTCGTAGAAGGCAGACCTATACAGAAGTATTTTTGACTTAATTGGTTCCACGTGTTTGGTGCTGCTGTTCGTTTCTGGGCGAAAAAGGAAGACTCAAAAGCTCATAGTGAAACTAACAAGTCCGCTAAAAAGGGACCAAACACTGTGAATTGTGAGGCTTATAGTTGGTCCTGCATTCTATACTGTTCGTCTGTCCGGTTCTATATAGAATCGTAGGAAAATGGACGCTAAGTGGCTAATGAGTAGAAGGGATGAGGGGGGTGGCTTGAAAGGAAAGGTCATCTCGTAATAACAGAAGTAGTCTTAAGCCAATGATAGCTATGATGCAAATGTTTAAAAACGATTTAAAATTGTTTCAGAAGGGATAGGAGAACATCTCCGATGCAGTTTACTTAGCTCCCAAAAACTCAGAGGAATGCGCTGACAAATTGCCCACAAGGAGCATAACTGAATATCAAGAAGACAAAAAAAAAGGTTTTTTTGTATATATAGTTTCATTTGTACAAAAAAGTAGTCTTTAATTACCACCAGATTTAGAAATTCGAAAAATTTAATTTAATTATTTTTCATTTGCCCTACATGGGACTTACAAGTCTATGGCAACGTGATGTGCTCTATGTTCTGTGAACATGTGCCATGTTCTAGACAGGGATTATAGTATTTTGACGTTGGTTTAACCTTAGATAAAAAGATGTCCACGCGATTATTCCCATCTAAAGTAAGGGCTCAACAATGTAATCCAATAACGATCGCGGTACTAGTCATCAGAGTAGTTGTTTCTATGATTTGATTTTTTACATTTGCCTAAGCAAGGGGCTCGCTACTCTATGGCGGTCTGATAAAAGCGAAATCTCGATCTTCGTTTGATGAAAATAGGCCTTGCTGGGCATATTCTAGACATGAATTATAACAACCTTGTAATGACGCTGGGTTATCGTAAAATAAAAACATATATTTATATAAAATATTTTATATATAAAGCGTTAAGATTGATGCTAGGAAGCCATAGTTCAACTTTAACGTATACTCTCCTTTCAGAATGCAGTGAGCCACCTTTGTCAACTAGGTGAAGTAATTTGTGAGCAAAATTTATTCCTAAAAATAGGCAATTTTATAATAATATTCTTGTTAAGAAATTAGGTAAACTGGCTATATTTAATTCAAAGAAGCCCTTTTGGAAAAAATCAACACAGTTTGCCTTTATCTGATGCATTTACTCTAACAGCAGGTTTTGAAAATGTTATACACAAACATAACTACCATTTTTTATATGAAATTCCATTCAACTAGCCCCAACAACGTGTTAATATAATTGTTCAAAAATTTACTGATTTCCCTTCACAGTATACTCAAAATAACGTTGAGCGATTATAGCCATTTTTGTAAAATATATACAGATGACTCCAAGAGTGAAAAGGGTGTTGGGTGTGCTTCTTCCGATCCAGAGTTGAACGTAACTAGGCAATTTAAAAGTTAACGGTTTTCGTCAATCTTTACAGCCATCTTAAAAGCACTAGAGTATGTTCGTATAGAAATAAATCTCTCTAGAGTTGTAATTCTTTCTGACTCTCTATCAGTTTTACAAGCAAGGCAAATGATGGTTATTTTAATCATGCTATTATTGCAAATATATTAACAATCCTGCTATTACTTAATTCAAAAGGGGTTCAGGTTGAATTTGCACGGATTACAGGATTGTCAGGAAATGAAAGAGCGGCAAAAGAGTCTGTCATGTTGAAAATATTTGGAGGCAGGAGTCGATACCAATTGTGACAGATGTCTGAAAATATATATACAGGATTAAAGTTTTGCTAATGGTAAATAAAGTTTATATACATTAATTTTTCCCCATACCTCGGTATTTGTTAGTTTTATTTCCGATTTTTGGTAGGACATGGGAATTTTAATAATCACTTATAACCGGGTGTCAACGAATCTATTAGACAAGCCATAACTTTTAAAGTGCTTGATGATGTTTCGCATGTTTTTCACTTTCCGTTTACTTCCGGTGTCACCGGAAATGACTCCAGTTTCGATTTTTTAAATGGAACACTCTGTATATTTTTACATTTTTTGGATTCCTGAGACAATGCTGAATCAGCATGAGACATTTTAAAAACTTTTAACGCCTACTTAATTTTTGTATAGCCATTTTTAAAATTGCATCTAGGTGGCCATGACCGAACGCAAATTAATCTAAGGACCTGAAATGTTGACAGAATAATACAATCGCTAAGTTTTAGTGATTAGTCTGATAGCTAGGAACAAGAGAAGTTGATAAAATCAAATTTTTGTATCTAACTATTTTTTTTCAATTGGCGACTCTTTTTAGACAAGTACATTTTGAAAAGAGGATTTTTCTGCGAATCTAACGGCTTTAACTTTTTTGCGATCTTCAACCATAGCAAGACCGTTAATATCCATTTCTTCATTTATAATAAATCTGCCTTCCGCCACTTAATTTCCTTCTTGATGCCTAAAACGATTCTCGAGATATGGAGAATACTGATGTACTGGATGTTGCCGGTCGGGGTATCTCTGAGCATACAACTCAGCAGCATTCCTTGAATTTTTATGACATTCTCCAAATATTACTAACATATCGACTTTTTCACTTTGAGTATACATTATTTTGACATTTGAAAACAAAAATAATACTGAAAATCGAGAAAAATTAGGAAATCTTATGTCTACTCAGAAAGAATAGGTAAGTGTCACTGCCAAAACAAAAAATCCTACTTAATATCCAACATGGCTATCCATGGCACACTTGATAAAAGTAAATAATCGATTATCGAGTATTTTTCATAGTAATATTTAATTTTTGAGCTTATTTTTAATCCAATCGTAAAAAAGTTAGTACCGTTAGATTCGCAAAAAAATCCCCTTTTTAAAAAGTGCTTGTCTAAAAACGGTCGCCATTTGAAAAAAAAATAGTTAGACACAAAAATTTGATTTTATCAATTTCTCTTGTTCCTAGCATATTTTCAGGTCCTTAGATTAATATACATCCGGTCACGGCCACCTAGATGTAATTTTAAAAATGGCTATAAAAAAATCAAGTAGGCGTAAAAAGTTTTTAAAATGTCACTTTCTGATTCAGAGTGTTCCATTTAAAAAGTCGAAACTGACCGGAAAATAAAAAATATGCGACATCTCTCCTTTTTATGTACCATTTACCTATACCAAATTTCGTTTTGATACATCAAATACTTTCTGGTCTGTCTAATAGATTCGTTGACACCTGATATAAAATGAAACTAAGTAACAGTCCTTTATCTCTTTGACAATGAAACATTAGATGATCTAAATCATAAACTTTTTCATTGTAAGCATAATAAACAAGCAGTTGAATATCAATTCCATTTATTACCAATTAATCATTTGCAATATATGCGTAAAGTTATCTCTAACATTGAAATTGAGCGTTTTTTGTAAAATATTTGAGAATTTGTTTTTTTTCCCTATTAGTTTTTCAATTTTTTTACCAGGACCTATCTGTCCTGGGTAATTTTGTTCAATAAGAGTCCTGAATTGCTCCCAGGTCGAGAAGAGTGTGACCTTGTCTTGTTCCTTTGCTGAGTCCGCAATAGGGAGAGATCGCAGTTAGTACCGTTGCACGTATTTAAATAACGAATGCTATAAAAATAAGGTTTTTATAAGCTTTATAAGGGCCCTTGGGTTTCTAAATACGTGCAATACGTCCCTATATTACAACGGAAATACACAATTTAACTAGTCGGTTGTATAATAAATTAATTTCTCTTTAGTGTTTGTAGATAGGATGCTTATTTCAATTTTTGATTTATAGCCACCTTTTCTGCTTTCTTTTTAAAGTAGTTTTTAGTTACGCAGTTTAGTGGAATCATCAATTTACTTTTGAGCAAAAATTATTACTATTTGCTTTGGTAGATTATAATTCCGATAAAATAAAAACAATAAATATTGATTAAGTAACATAATATTTGATTAATGTTTGCCAATATGGTGGTATTAAGATATCAACAGTGAATTAGACAAGCAACTTTGAATTAAGAAAGTTAAATTATTCTTGGTGGCATATTTTCTCTGCATCTAGAGACCCTGAAACGTGAAGATCTGAAAATTTCTCGGAGGGGTGAGTTTTTTCCCTTTTACGAGGGAGGTAAAAACATTTCATTCTCAAAATAATGCTATTTATGAGCTATACTGTACAAAAATAACGTATATTATTTATGCTTGCAAACTTTAAATTAGATTAACATAGAAATAATATTGCATGGGAAATTAAACACCTGCTTAACTATGTGGCACTTTGGTGACAGTCACTGCATTAGGACATCAACAGTGGATTAGACAAATAACTTTGTTGGTCGTTTAAAGAAAAAATAAATTCATATTCGAATAGGTAGTCTGACAGCTGATGTGTTAAACCGGCGGCAGATCATAGAAGTTGTATCAAGTAACTGCTAAAAAAGTTATACAGGATGTCCGGAAAAATGTGGGCAATCTTTAAACGGTCCACAGACGAAATTATTTGTCGTGCAACATAAGCTTATCTAGCAATAAGTCGTATCGTCTGTGGCGTTGTAGATCAAATTGTCGTATAACGCGGTTGGATCTGATGAAAGAATAAAATTTGTCGTATAACCAAGGAGAATGAGCGACAAGTTTGAACGTGTATGTGCAGCTATAAACAATATTTGAAGATTTCAATCAAGTAAATAAATGCTCTCGGCAATTTAAATATATATTTTTGCAATATGGAAGTAAATAGAAGACTTTCGACAGAATTTATTGAAATGTACATGGTACTATGTACCATTTAACTATACCAAATTTGGTTTTGATATATCAAATACTTTAAATGTTATGGCCTGTCTAATAGATTCGTTGACACCCGATATAAAATGAAACTAAGTAACAGTCCTTTATCTATTTGACAATGAAACAATGGATGATCTAAATCATAAACTTTTTCATTGTAAGCATAATAAACAAGCAGTTGAATATCAATTCCATTTATTGCAATATATGCGTAAAGTTATCTCTAACATTGAAATTGAGCGTTTTTTGTAAAATATTTGAGAACGTGCAGGGTTAGAATCTAGGATTTAATTTGAGTATTCCTTTGTTTTTTTTTCCCTATTAGTTTTTCAATTTTTTTACCAGGACCTATCTGTCCTGGGTAATTTTGTTCAATACGAGTCCTGAATTGCTCCCAGTGCGAGAAGAGTGTGAGCTTGTCTTATTCCTTTGCTGAGTCCGCAATAGGGAGATATCGCAGTTAGTATAGTCTGACCGTTACACGTAATTAAATAACGAATGCTATAAAAATAAGGTTTTTATAAGCTTTATAAGGGCCCTTGGGTTTCTAAATACGTGCAATACGTCCCTATATTACAACGGAAATACACAATTTAATTAGTCGGTTGTATAATAAATTAATTTCTCTTTAGTGTTTGTAGATAGGATGCTTATTTCAATTTTTGATTTATAGCCACCTTTTCTGCTTTCTTTTTAAAGTAGTTTTTAGTTACGCAGTTTAGTGGAATCATCAATTTACTTTTGAGCAAAAATTATTAGTATTTGCTTTGGTAGATTATAATTCCGATAAAATAAAAACAATAAATATTGATTAAGTAATATAATATTTGATTAATGTTTGCCAATATGGTGGTATTAAGATATCAACAGTGGATTAGACAAGCAACTTTGATAGTCGTTTTTAGAAAAGTTAAATTATTCTTGGTAGCATATTTTCTCTGCATCTAGGGACCCTGAAGCGTGAAGATCTGAGAAAGTCTCGGAGGGTGATTTTTTCACGATTACAATATTTCCCTTTTACGAGGGAAATAAAAACATTTCATTCTCGAAATAATGCTAGTTAAGAACTATACTGTAGAAAAATAATGTACATTATTTATCCTTGTAAGCTTTAAATTAGATTAACAAAGAACTAATTATGCGTGAGAAATTAAACACTTGCTTAACTGTATGGCACTTTGGTGGCAGCTACTGCATTAAGACATCAACAGTGGACTAGACAAATAACTTTGTTGGTCGTTTAAAGAAAAAATAAATTCATATTCGAATAGGTAGTCTGAGAGCTGATGTGTTAAACCGGCGGCGTTAAACCATAAAAGTTGTATCCAATAACTGCCAAAAAAGTTATACAGGATGTCCGGAAAAATGTGGGCAATCTTTAAACGGTCCATAGACGAAATTATTTGTTGTACAACACAAGCTTATATAGCAATAAGTCGTATCGTCTGTGGCGTTGTAGATCAGATTGTCGTATGACGCGGTTGGATCTGAAGAAAGAATAAAATTTGTCATATAACCAAGTAGAATGAGCGACAAGTTTGAACGTGTATGTGCAGCTATAAACAATATTCGAAGATTTCAATCAAGTAAATAAATGCTCTTGGCAATTTAAATATATATTTTTGCAAAATGGAAGTAAATAGAAGACTTTCCACAGAATTTATTGAAATATACATGATTATTATTTTAACCTGCCAACATTTTAAACGCTCGTAATTTTTTTATTTTTTAACTTATCTAGTTGAACAAAAAAACAAGTTATATGTTTACTTGCCAAGTTTTTTGTAGCGTCCAGTGTCATAGCGAATACACTCATAAAAAAAATTATGGCCTCAACTTACATTTTTTTAAATGGAACCCGGGGTATGTTTTTTCACTCATCGGATAGTTCATTTTTTTCTAATTTGACGGATGTAATACATTTTAATTTCTTACTTTTTGAAATAGGTTCAACAATTACAATATTAAACCTTTTACCTATTACCTTCTACTGTAAAACAATTAAATAGGCGTAACGTCAAAGTGATGCTTCAAATAAGTTAAGATAGCAAAACAAAGACAAAATTGAACGTTCTAAAAACATTGTTGAACGTGGCCAGCATTATTCTCTACGCATTTTTCATATATTACAATAGCATGGTTAAGTGACCGTAACAAAAGTTCTTGCGATTGCCGTACATCGTTAACAGCAACTTTTAATTATTCTACAGTGTGTCCAAGATAAGGATGCACAGCACGGGGATCCCGAAAACGGTAAAAGATATAGTGTCGGTTAAATTTTGATGCACAACAAAATCCCCTTTTACAATTTTGAAAATTCTAAACCGTTCCGGAAATATCGGAGAAAAACCGAAATATTGCGATTTCGTTTTAATTTTTTTTTGAAGCTATTTGAAAAGATATGAAAAAACGGAAAACACTTCTTCATTCTCACTTTTTAAACTGTACAAGGTGACGTCAACAAATTGTTATTACAACGTTTCGTTTCAATGGAATCACCATCAACTTTGATTTTTCTTATGGGACGGTAAAAAAGTACAGCCAGTATTAGATTGCGCCTTTCATTGCGAATTCAACGATGTACAGCACAATATGATTAGTTATGTTTTTATCCAGAAAAATGGCTTTTTAATACATTTCTAGCATTTTATTATAGTAGGGCATGAAATCCTAACGATAAAAGGAAGAAAAGACGATTGACGATTGTATTTATTTATTTACTAACTATAACAAATATTCAAACAAATTACCTCCAGTTCATTCATGACTTAACATTTCAGGAGTAATTGTATTAAATGCTGCTCGTACTGATTGATATAATTGTTCCTCATTGTCGAAACATTCCTTAAATACCTCATTTTTTATGTAGCCCCCACAAGAAAAAGTCCAAGGAAGTTAGGTCCGGGGACCTTGGAGGCCAAGGTGTTTCACTGTAAGTCCCAATGTATCTTCCTTCAAACCGTTCAGCTAAATATTGGCGAATTTCTATGGAGTTATGGGCTGGAGCACCATCTCGTTGGAACCAACAGCCGTGTACAGCGCCTAACGGTAAATTATCTAATGCATCTTCTAAATCGTGCCTCAAGATCTCAAGGTACCGCTCGGAAGTTAATGAATTGTGAAAGAAAATAGGGCATCTTGCTACCAAAAATCCCACACCAAATATTAAATCCAAAGCGATCTTGATGTCTGGATGGTCTATTTACACGTGGATTTCGTTGTGACCAATAGTGGGTATTGCGCCTGTTAAAAATACAGTTATTGGTTACCATGCTTTCATCAGACCAAATCACTTTATAAGGAAAATTAAGACTGTCTTCACACATCCTGGTATACCACTCACAAAAATGTCTACGTCGTTCATCGTCACCCGGTTTTAATCCTTGACATATTCGGAATTTGTAAGGCTTAAATTGATTTTTCCTTAAAATAAAAGCTGTAGATTTAGCTACCCCCGTCTAGTCTTCAATTTCTCTGGTGGAAGTTTGTGGATTTTCAATAACAGATTGTAGAACGTTGTATTGGTTTTCTTCATTGGAAGGTTTTTGTCGGGATAATACAGGCTTTTTAAAAGATCCATATTCTTTTAGATTAAATAGCAAACGCCGAAAAATACACTTGTCAGGTTGTCTCCGCTCTGGGTATTTGTTAGAATACATGCGCTCGGCTCATACACAATTTCTTTGGCATAAAATGTAGCAAGATAGCATATCACATTTTTCTTCGTTTGAAAATTACCTCCATCCATTGTAGAACAAAATAAATTAAAAAACCACAACAACAATAACAATACAAACATTTACTTGTTTGAATATTTGTTAAATAAATAAATACATTCATTCGAACTTGTCAACTGTTTTTTTTTTCCTTTTATCGTTAGGATTTCATGGCCTACTATAATAAAATGCTAGAAATGTATTAAAAAGCTATTTTTCTGGATAAAAACATAAGTAACCATATTGTATAGTACATCGTTGCATTCGCAATGAAAAACGCAATCTAATACTGGGTGTACTGTTTTTCCGTCCCATAAGAAAAATCAAAGTTGATGGTGGTTCCATCGAAACGAAACGTTGCAATGAAAATTTGTTAACGTCACCTTGTACAGCTTAAAAAGTGAGAATGAACAAGTGTTTTCCGTTTCTTCATATCTTCTCAAATAGCTTCAAAAGAAAATTAAAACGAAATCGCAATATTTCGGTTTTTCTCGGATATTTCCGGAACGGCTTAGAATTTTCAAATTTGTAAAACGGGATTTTGTTGGGCATCAAAATACTCAACTTTGTCTAATTTAACCGACACTATATCTCTTACCGTTTCCGAGATCCCCATGCATCCTTGTCTTGGACACACTGTATATTATAACATGGAGTTTTATCTACTAGATTTTGTCATAAAAGCGTCTATATTTTTCGGATATTTTTAGTTGACATAATAATTTGAAATTACTGCCAGTTATAGATTCATTCTTTCTGAATAGGATGGTGAAAACCGCATCTATCTAACTTTTAGGGAAAAAAGTTATGGACATTTTCGCGAGACCTTGTCAAATCGCGAATTTTCTGATTTTCCTCAAGCTGTGAAAATTGAACCGTACATCCTACGACCAAACGAGTGTTATTTTCGGTTTTAACAGTATCAGATTAGTATATAAACCATGTTTCAGCAAAATCTCGAACCAAAAAATTTTTCGATAATTTTGAAAAAAAAATTTTTCGAAAATGAGTGGAAAATATACGTTTACATATTCCGTTAGTAGCTCCATTTCGTTAAGATATGATCTAAAATGATTATTTCTTAATAAAATAACACAAACCGCATCCCCCCTATCTCTTTTATTTTTCGGAATATGAATTTTTTCCGAACCGCTGCATGTGACAAATTCACCATTTTGTCATAAAAGCCTCTAAATTTTTCGGATATTTTTAGTTGACATAATAATTTGAAATTACTACCAGATATAGATTCATTCTTTCTAAATCGGATGGTGAAAACCGTATCTCGTTAACTTCTAAGTAAAAAAAGTTATAGACATTTTCGCGAGATCTAATAAAAACGCGAATTTGATACATACATACAACCTACGACTAAACGAGTGTTATTTTCGGTTTTTACACTATAAAATTCGTATATAAACCACGTTTCAGCAAAATCTCGAACCAAAAAGTTTTTCGAAAATTTTACATGTAATCTTTTTTGACGGAAATTTTCGAAAAAAAAATTTTTTTCGAAAATAAGTGGAAAATATAAGTTTTACGGGTATTTTGACCTGCTGAATCCAATGGACAAATGTAAATGTACGGGGGATTAATATTTTCAGAGATGTGACTAAGTTTTCATTTTGAAAATTTTTGTTTTCCATTTTCTGCCAAGTTAGCTCCGTTTCGTTTGAGTATGTCTTAAAATGATTATTTTTTTAATAAAATAACGCAAACCGTACCTCTCTATCTCTTTTAGTTTTCAAAATACGATTTTTTTTCCAGATCGCTGCATATAGCGGTGCGCGCTAGTTTGTTCTGAAAGCACGGGATCGGATATACAGGACAAAAAAATGAGGCAGGTGAGATATCAATCTGAAATTGTACATACTCTTCACTTATACTATCTATATGATATTCTCAAAGTTTCATGTTTCAAACATAATGGAAATTTTTTTTATCATACCATATATGTAGGTATGACGAAAAATATAAATACATTTTCAATTTGAATTTTTTTTTACATTTCCCTATGAGTTAGCACCATCTGTTTAGAATACGTTTATTTACGTTATTTCTGAATAAAATAACACAAACCGCTTCCCCCTATCTCTTTTGGTATTCAAAATATGATTTTATTTTCCGGATCGCTGCATACGGCGGTGAGCGCCATTCTGACAAAAAAACCGTAAGACCAGATACAGAAGTAGAAAAAAAATGATGCAGGTACCAGACAGACTTGAAATTATACACCCTCTTTAATTATATTATACTAATGATATGTAGGTATGACGAATTTTTTATGCATCAAATACATATAAAAACTTCGATATTTTTATCATGTACGAAATGTACTAAAAAAGCTGTTTTTCCGCGAGTAGTTGTTACGCCTATAGAAAGTTTTCCGAAGATTCAGAATCTGTTATAAGCGATTGCCTAGAACTTATAGTTTCTAAGGTATCGATGATTTTCCGAACCCGTGTAAAAAATTACAAATTTTCCGATTTTTCATGGGCTGTAAAAAGTCAGTCATACATTCTACGACCAAACAAGTGATATTTTTGGATTTTTCAGTATCAAGTTAGTATATAAACCATGTTTCAGCAAAATCTCGAACCAAAAAATTTTTCGAAAATTTTGAATGTTGATTGACTTATTTGACAGAAATTTTCGAAAAAATACTGTTTTTCAAAAATAAGTGGCAAATATACGTTTATATGCGTATTTTGAGCTGCTGAATGCAATGGACACATACAAATGTACGGGGGATTAATATTTTCAGAGATGAGACTAAGTTTTCACTTGTTTTCCATTTTTTGCCAAGTTAGCTTCATTTCGTTAGGGTATGTTTCAAAATGATTATTTCTTAATAAAATAACGCAAACCGTACCTCTCTATCTCTTTTAGTTTGCAAAATATGATTTTTTTCCGGATCGCTGCATATAGCGGTGCGCGCTAGTTTGTCCTGAAAGCGCGACATCGGATATACAGGATAAAAAAATGAGGCGCGTAAGATATCGATCTAAAATTGTACACACTTTTCACTTATACTATCTATATGATATTCTCAAAGTTTCATGTGTCAAACATAATGGAAACATTTTTTATCATACCATATATGTAGGCATAACGAAAAATATAAATACATTTTCAATTTGATTCCCCTATAAATTAGCACCATCTGTTTAGAATACGTTTTAAAATGGTTATTTCTGCATAAAATAACGCAAACCCCATCCCCCTATTTTTTTTTTTTTTGGTATTTGAAATATGATTTTATTTTCCGGATCGCTGCATACGGCGCGGGCGGTGAGAGCCATTTTGACCAAAAACCGTAACACCAGATACAGAAGGAGAAAAAAATGATGCAGGTACGAGACAGACTTGAAATTGTACACACTCTTTAAGTATATTACATTAATAATATTCCCAAAGTTTTATGTTCCAAACATACGAGAACATTTTTTTTATCGTACCATATATATATAGATAAGACGAATTTTTTATCCATCAAATATATATAAAAACGTGGATAGTTTTAACATGTCTAAAATGTACTAAAAAAGTGTTTTTTTTTTCGCGACTAGTTATTATGCCTATAGAGAATTTGTTTGTCTACGACTTATAGTTTCTGAGGTATAGATGATTTTCCGAACCTATGTAAAAAAATCACAAATTTTCCGTTTTTTCATGGGCTGTGAAAAATCAGTCACACATCCTACGACCAAACAAATGTTATTTTCGATTTTTACGGGATCAAATTAGTATATAAATTATGTATCAGCAAAATCTGGAACCAAAAAATTTTTCGAAAATTTTGAATGTATATGTATGGATTTTTTTGAAGGAAATTTTCTAAAAAAAATTTTTTTTAGTAAATGAGTGATAGGTATACGTTTATATGGGTATTTTGAGCTGCTGAATGCAATGGATACATACAAATGTACGGGAGATTAGTATTTTCGGAGATATAACTAAATTTTGACTATAAAAATTGTTTTTTTTACATTTTCCATCAAGTTGGCTCCATTTCGTTAGGATATGTTTTAAAATAATTATTTCTTAATAATATTGCTCAAGCCGCATCCCTCTATCTCTTTTATTTTTCGGAATATGAATTTTTTCCGAACCGCTGTATACGACACATTCACCATTTTGTCATAAAAGCCTCTACATTTTTCGGATATTTTTAGTTGACATAATAATTTGAAATAACTACCAGATATAGATTCATTCTTTTTGAATCGGATGGTGAAAGCCGTATCTCACTAACTTTTAAGGAAAAAAAGTTATAGACATTTTCGCGAGATCTAATAAAAACGCGAATTTTCCGATTTTCCCCCAGACTGTGAAAATTCGACCATACAACCTACGACTAAACGAGTGTTATTTTCTGTTTTTACACTATAAAATTCGTATATAAACCATGTTTCAGCAAAATCTCGAACCAAAAAATTTGACTTTTTTGACGGAAATTTTCGAAAAAAAAATTTTTTTTTGAAAATAAGTGAAAGATATACCTTTATATGAGTATTTTGAGTTGCTGAATGCAATGGACACATACAAATGTACGGGAGATTAATATTTTCAGAGATGAGATTAAGTTTTCATTTTGAAAATTTTTGTTTTCCATTTTCTGCTAAGTTAGCCCCATTTCGTTAGGGTATGTTTTAAAATGATTATTTTTTAGTAAAATAACGCAAACCTACCTCTTTATCTCTTTTAGTTTTTAAAATATGAATTTTTTTCGCTGCTGCATATAGCGTTGCGCGCTATTTTGTCCTGAAAGCGCGACACAGGATATAGAGGACAAAAAAATTAGGCCGGCAAGATATCGGTCTGAAATTATACACACTCTTCACTTATACTATCTATATGATATTCTCAAAGTTTCATGTTCCAAACACAGTGGAAGTTTTTTTTATCATACCATATAAGTAGGTATGACGAAAAATATAAATACAAATAGAATATACAATACAATTTGAATTTTTTTTACATTTCCCTATAAGTTAGCACCATCTGTTTAGAATACGTTTTAAAATGGTTATTTCTAAATAAAATAACGCAAACCGCTTTCCCCTATTTTTTTTTTTGGTATTTGAAATATGATTTTATTTTCCGGATCCCTGCATACGGCGGTGAGCCCCATTTTAACCAAAAACCAAGACCAGATATAGAAGAAGAAAAAAATGATGCAGGTAAGAGACAGACTTGAAATTATACACACTCTTTAACTATATTATACTAATGATATTCCCAAAGTTTTATGTTCCAAACATACCAGAACATTTTTTTATCGTACCATATATGTAGGTATGACGAATTTTTTATCCATCAATTACGTATAAAAACGTCGATATATTCATCAAGTACAAAAGGTACTAAAAAAGCTGTTTTTCCGCGACTAGTTATTACGCCCATAGAAAATTTTCCGGAGATTCAGAATCTGTCACAAGCGATTGCCTAGAACTTATAGTTTCTGAGGTATCGATGATTTTCCGAACCTATCTAAAAAAACACAAATTTTCCGATTTTTCATGGGCTGTGAAAAATCAGTCATACATTCTACGATCAAACGAGTGATATTTCTGGATTTCTCGGTATCAAATTAGTATATAAACCATATTTCAGCAAAATCTGGAACCAAAAAATTTTTCGAAAATTTCAAATGGATTTTTTTGACGTAAATTTTCGAAGAAAAATTTTTTTTCGAAAATGAGTGGAAAATATACGTTTAAATGGGTATTTCGACCTGCTGAATGTAATGGATACATAAAAATGTACGAGGGATTAATATTTTCGGAGATATGACTAAATTTTCATTATGAAAATTGTTTTTTTACATTTTCCATTAAGTTAGCTCCATTTCATTAGGATGTGTTTTGAAATAATTATTTCTTAATAATATAACACAAACCGCATCTATCTATCTCTTTCAGCTTTCGAAATATGATTTTTTTCCGAACCGCTGCATACGGCACATTCAGCATTTTGTCATAAAACCCTCTATATTTTTCGGATATTTTTGGTTGACATAATAATTTGAAACTGCTGTCAGTTATAGATTTGTTCTTTTTAAATTGCAAGTTGAAAACCGCATCTCGCTAACTTTTAGGGAAAAAAAGTTATGGACATTTTCGCGAGACCTTGTAAAACGCGAATTTTCCGATGTTTCCCAGGCTGTGAAAATCCAACCATACATCGTACGACCAAACGAGTGACATTTTCGGTTTTTGCAGTATCAAATTAATATATAAACCATGTTTCTGCAAAATCTCGAACCAAAAAATTTTTAAAAAAAAAAGGATTTTTTTGACAGATATTTAAAAAAAAAAATTTTTTTCTGAAAATGTTCTGCTTATGTGGAAAATAAACATTTATATGGGTATTTTGAGTTGCTGAATGCAATGGGCACATACAACTGTACGGAGGATACCATATATGTAGGTATAACGAAAAATATAAATACATTTTCAATTTGAATTTTTTTTACATTTCCCTATAAGTTAGCACCATCTGTTTAGAATACGTTTTAAAAGGGTTATTTCTGAATAAAATAACGCAAACGGCTTCCCCCTATCTTTTTTGGTATTTGAAATATGATTTTATTTTCCGGATCGCTGCATACGGCGCGGGCGGTGAGCTCCATTTTGACCAAAAACCAAGACCAGATATAGAAGAAGAAAAAAATGATGCAGGTAAGAGACAGACTTGAAATTATACACACTCTTTAACTGTATTATACTAATGATATTCCCAAAGTTTTATGTTCCAAACATACCAGAACATTTTTTTATCGTACCATATATGTAAAAAAGCTGTTTTTTCGCGACTAGTTATTACGCCCATAGAAAATTTTCCGGAGATTTAGAATCTGTCACAAGCGATTGCCTAGAACTTATAGTTTCTGAGGTATCGATGATTTTCCGAACCTATCTAAAAAAACACAAATTTTCCGATTTTTCATGTGCTGTGAAAATTCAGTCATACATTCTACGACCAAACGAGTGATATTTCTGGATTTCTCGGTATCAAATCAGTATATAAACCATGTTTCAGCAAAATCTGGAACCAAAAAATTTTTCGAAAATTTTGAATGTATGGAAATGAGTGGAAAATATACGTTTATATGGGTATTTGGTATGTAATGGACACATCAAAATGTACCAGAGATTAATATTTTATTTTATAAATTAAAATTATTTTTTTACATTTTCCATCAAGTTAGCTCCATTTCGCTAGGATGTATTTTGAAATAATAATTTCTTAATAATATAACACAAACCGCATCCATCTATCTCTTTTAGCTTTCGAAATATGATTTTTTTCCGAACCGCTGCATACGGCACATTCAGCATTTTGTCATAAAACCCTCTATATTTTTCGGATATTTTTGGTTGACATAATAATTTGAAACTGCTGTCAGTTATAGATTTGTTCTTTTTAAATTGCATGTTGAAAAGCGCATCTCGCTAACTTTTAGAGAAAAAAAGTTATGGACATTTTCGCGAGACCTTGTAAAACGCGAATTTTCCGATGTTTCCCAGGCTGTGAAAATCCAACCATACATCGTACGACCAAACGAGTGACATTTTCGGTTTTTGCAGTATCAAATTAATATATAAACCATGTTTCTGCAAAATCTCGAACCAAAAAATTTTTTAAAAAAAAAGGATTTTTTTGACAGATATTTAAAAAAAAAAAAATTTCTGAAAATGTTCTGCTTATGTGGAAAATAAACATTTATATGGGTATTTTGAGTTGCTGAATGCAATGGGCACATACAACTGTACGGAGGATACCATATATGTAGGTATAACGAAAAATATAAATACATTTTCAATTTGAATTTTTTTTACATTTCCCTATAAGTTAGCATCATCTGTTTAGAATACGTTTTAAAATGGTTATTTCTGAATAAAATAACGCAAACGGCTTCCCCCTATCTTTTTAGGTATTTGAAATATGATTTTATTTTCCGGATCGCTGCATACGGCGGTGAGCTCCATTTTGAGCAAAAACCAAGACCAGATATAGAAGAAGAAAAAAATGATGCAGGTAAGAGACAGACTTGAAATTATACACACTCTTTAACTGTATTATACTAATGATATTCCCAAAGTTTTGTGTTCCAAACATACCAGAACATTTTTTTATCGTACCATATATGTAAAAAAGCTGTTTTTTCGCGACTAGTTATTACGCCCATAGAAAATTTTCCGGAGATTCAGAATCTGTCACAAGCGATTGCCAAGAACTTATAGTTTCTGAGGTATCGATGAATTTCCGAACCTATCTAAAAAAACACAAATTTTCCGATTTTTCATGGGCTGTGAAAAATCAGTCATACATTCTACGACCAAACGAGTGATATTTCTGGATTTTTCGGTATCAAATTAGTATATAAACCATGTTTCAGCAAAATCTGGAACCAAAAAATTTTTCGAAAATTTCAAATGGATTTTTTTGACGTAAATTTTCGAAAAAAATTTTTTTTTCGAAAATGAGTGGAAAATATACGTTTATATGGGTATTTCGAAAAAATTACATAAAAATGTACGAGGGATTAATTTTTTCGGAGATATGACTAAATTTTCATTATGAAAATTGTTTTTTTACATTTTCCATTAAGTTAGCTCCATTTCATTAGGATGTGTTTTGAAATAATTATTTCTTAATAATATAACACAAACCGCATCTATCTATCTCTTTCAGCTTTCGAAATATGATTTTTTTCCCAACCGTTGCATACGGCACATTCAGCATTTTGTCATAAAACCCTCTATATTTTTCGGATATTTTTGGTTGACATAATAATTTGAAACTGCTGTCAGTTATAGATTTGTTCTTTTTAAATTGCAAGTTGAAAACCGCATCTCGCTAACTTTCAGGGAAAAAAAGTTATGGACATTTTCGCGAGACCTTGTAAAACGCGAATTTTCCGATGTTTCCCAGGCTGTGAAAATTCAACCATACATCGTACGACCAAACGAGTGACATTTTCGGTTTTTGCAGTATCAAATTAATATATAAACCATGTTTCTGCAAAATCTCGAACCAAAAAATTTTTTAAAAAAAAAGGAATTTTTTGATAGATATTTTAGAAAAAATTTTTTTTTCTGAAAATGTTCTGCTTATGTGGAAAATAAACATTTATATGGGTATTTTGAGTTGCTGAATGCAATGGGCACATACAACTGTACGGAGGATACCATATATGTAGGTATAACGAAAAATATAAATACATTTTCAATTTGAATTTTTTTTACATTTCCCTATAAGTTAGCACCATCTGTTTAGAATACGTTTTAAAATGGGTATTTCTGAATAAAATAACGCAAACCGCTTCCCCCTATCTTTTTTGGTATTTGAAATATGATTTTATTTTCCGGATCGCTGCATACGGCGCGGGCGGTGAGCTCCATTTTGACCAAAAACCAAGACCAGATATAGAAGAAGAAAAAAATGATGCAGGTAAGAGACAGACTTGAAATTATACACACTCTTTAACTGTATTATACTAATGATATTCCCAAAGTTTTGTGTTCCAAACATACCAGAACATTTTTTTATCGTACCATATATGTAAAAAAGCTGTTTTTTCGCGACTAGTTATTACGCCCATAGAAAATTCTCCGGAGATTCAGAATCTGTCACAAGCGATTGCCTAGAGCTTATAGTTTCTGAGGTATCGATGATTTTCCGAACCTATCTAAAAAAACACAAATTTTCCGATTTTTCATGGGCTGTGAAAAATCAGTCATACATTCTACGACCAAACGAGTGATATTTCTGGATTTCTCGGTATCAAATTAGTATATAAACCATGTTTCAGCAAAATCTGGAACCAAAAAATTTTTCGAAAATTTTGAATGTATATGTATGGATTTTTTGACGGAAATTTTCGAAAAAAATTTTTTTTTTCGAAAATTAGTGGAAAATATACGTTTATATGGATATTTCGACCTGCTGAATGTAATGGACACATCAAAATGTACGAGAGATTAATATTTTCGGAGATATGACTAAATTTTCACTATGAAAATTATTTTTTTACATTTTCCATCAAGTTAGCTCTATTTCGCTAGGATGTATTTTGAAATAATTATTTCTTAATAATATAACACAAACCGCATCCATCTATCTCTTTTAGCTTTCGAAATATGATTTTTTTCCGAACCGTTGCATACGGTACATTCAGCATTTTGTCATAAAACCCTCCATATTTTTCGGATATTTTTGGTTGACATAATAATTTGAAACTGCTGTCGCTGTTTTTCCGCGACTAGTTATTACGCCCATAGAAAATTTTCCGGAGATTCAGAATCTGTCACAAGCGATTGCCTAGAGCTTATAGTTTCTGAGGTATCGATGATTTTCGGAACCTATCTAAAAAAACACAAATTTTCCGATTTTTCATGGGCTGTGAAAAATCAGTCATACATTCTACGACCAAACGAGTGATATTTCTGGATTTCTCGGTATCAAATTAGTATATAAACCATGTTTCAGCAAAATCTGGAACCAAAAAATTTGTCGAAAATTTTGAATGTATATGTATGGATTTTTTGACGGAAATTTTCGAAAAAAATTTTTTTTTTCGAAAATTATGGAAAATATACGTTTATATGGATATGATATGTAATGGACACATCAAAATGTTTAATATTTTCGGAGATAACATTTTCACCATGAAAATTATTTTTTTTTTTCCATCAAGTACCATATATGCTAGGATGTATTTTGAAATAATTATTTTTTTATAACACAAACCGCATCAATCTTACGTATAAATACGTCAGCATTTTGATATATTCATCAAGTACAAAAGGTACTAAAAAAGCTGTTTTTCCGCGACTAGTTATTACGCCCATAGAAAATTCTCCGGAGATTCAGAATCTGTCACAAGCGATTGCCTAGAGCTTATAGTTTCTGAGGTATCGATGATTTTCCGAACCTATCTAAAAAAACACAAATTTTCCGATTTTTCATGTGCTGTGAAAATTCAGTCATACATTCTACGACCAAACGAGTGATATTTCTGGATTTCTCGGTACCAAATCAGTATATAAACCATGTTTCAGCAAAATCTGGAACCAAAAAATTTTTCGAAAATTTCGAATGTATATGTATGTATGGATTTTTTTGACGGAAATTTTCGAAAAAAATTTTTTTTTCGAAAATGAGTGGAAAATATACGTTTATATGGGTATTTCGACCTGCTGAATGTAATGGACACATCAAAATGTACGAGGGATTAATATTTTCAGAGATAAGACTAAATTTTCAATTTGAAAATTTTTATTTTCCATTTTCTGCCAAGTTAGCTAAATTTCGTTAGAGTATGTTTTAAAATGATTATTTCTTAATAAAATAACACAAACCAATCTCTTTTGATTTTCGAAATATGAAATTTTTTCCGGATCGCTGCATACGGGGGGTGCGCGCTATTATGTCCTGAATACGCCACACCGGATACAGAGGGGAAAAAAATGAAGCGAATAATATATCGATTTGAAATTATACACACTTTTTACTTATACTATTCATATAATATCCCCAAAGTTTCAGGTTCCAAACGTAGAAGAAAACATTTTTATCATAACCTATATGTAGGTTTGACGAAAAATATAAACACATTTTCAATTTGAATTTTTTTGCTACATTTTCCATTAAGCTAGCTCCATCTGTTTAGAATGTGTTTTTTAAAACGATTATTTCTTAATAAAATATCGCAAACCGCATCCCCCGATCTCTTTTAGTTTTCGAAATATGAATATTTGGTCCTGAAGGCGCGAGATCGAATATAGAGAAAAAAAAATTGAAGTGGGTAAAAAACACTCTTTATTTTTATTATCCATATCTCTTTTAGTTTTCGAAATACGAATTCTTTCTAACAAAAGATGGTTTGATATAACAGCACTGCTATAATGTCATAAAAAAAAACAAATATTTGCTAAGGCTGAAATTGTATGTCGTGATAAATTACATATTGTGATTATTCAAACTTATCAAACAAAGGATTGGAAGACTTTTCAAACAAAAAGTTTAAACGTATTTTCAATCTATCTAGCAATTTGCAAAGTGCATGGTCCTCTGATACAGTGTATTTATACCTAAAGTTTCATCTTCAGTGAATATATTGGTTTAACCATAACATATTCAAAGTCGATTAAATTAAAATTGTTCGAAACTTCGTCTAATATGTAATTGATTTAACTATCTATTATTTAATTTTTCATTACGACGCACTACTTTTTTTTTAATTGCTCGGATAGATTGCATTCAATTCCATTACAGAACTGTCAGCTGTCGTCGCAAAACGTTAAGTATCTGGGCGTGTTCTCCGCAAGCAACAGTCTTTTAACGAGCGTAAATGATATTGCGTTTAATTTAATCACATGGTTTTTCCAATAAGAATTGCGCTTCGACAATGGGTGTCAACAATAGTTTTCCTTATAGGTCTACCTACTATTAGATTGTAGGTTTTTTCTCAAATAATGGCGGTCTAAAGGAATTGCATTGTAGAATGTATTATTATACAGGGTGTTAATTAATGTCCGGTAGATATGTCATAGGGCATACTTTTAGAATAAAAAGGTCATTAGAGGGGTTAAAGTGTAAGTAACTTTTTTGTTTTTTCTACATTTTCCAAGATTAAATTAATTATTAATTTTGCATTCTGTATAATTTGTTACTATTATTAAATTATACACTATTAAACTTTTTTCTAGCCCGCCACTGACCTTCCATAGTTTTTCTTTTGGATTTCTTTGGTCTTTTGGAAATATTGCAGAAATGGTTAACCGTTCCAAAAACGCGAAGTTTAACGTTGTTCATCACGTTAGGATTCATGTAACCACTAGAACTGTTCCTAGGAAACGACGTCCCAGAAAAACGAGTATGGAAACAGATCGTCGAATTGTTCTTATTTCTAGGGCAGATCCTCACAAATCAGCAGTTGATATTTGGAAAGAAATTCTTGTTGAAAATCTAAGGGAATTTAGTGTTCGAAGTGTTGGTAATCGTTTGAACAGGGCACAACTTTTTGGCAGGGTACCAAGGAAGAAGCCTCACCTTTCTGAAGTGAATCGAAGGAGCCGTTTCGAATTTGCTCGAAATCGCCTTCCTTGGAACGCCCAACAATAGAAGCAGAAAGTATGGTCAGATGAATCCAAGGTAAATAAATTTGATTCTGATGGAAAACGTTTTGTTTGGCGTCCTCCAAATAAAGAAAAATTTACAGAATAACTGGTACTATAGATCAGTATGAATACATTACATCCTGGAAAAAGAAATTCCAACACGATAATGATGGATCATGGAGCACTCTGCTAGGAGGGTGACAGTCTGGCTTCAGGATAATCATGTAGTAGTTCCACAATGTCCATCTTATAGTCCAGATTTTAACCCAATCGAAAACCTTTGGATGATAGTTAAAAGGAAATTAGGATCAAGAAATTTCCGAAGTATTCGAGGGTCTGAGAAAGGCTTGGACCAGTATTCCACTAGAGACTTGTAGACGTCTAATTACAGTCTATGCCTAGGAGGTTTTTAAAAGTAATTGAAGCCAATGGATATCCAACTGAATACTAGGTACTCAGTTGAGACAAAAACTTATAAGTTGTTAGAAAATGTTGATTCAGAAATACGTTTCCAAATAGTTTGACGCTTAAAAATGTAGTGTTCTTTGAATGTCGTAATGAATAAATTATTTTTTTAACTTAATAAGGTTATTTAATGCGATAGTAATAGACATACACGCTAATAATAGCGATAATGATTTACTAAGGTACATGCATATTGGGGCTCCGGCATATTACTTTCTTCCAGTTAGGCAATCTCTAAATGAAAATTTTCCGAATCGTCAGATTGGTCGTGGGAATGAATTACCTTGGCCCCCGATTTCAACCCACTAGATTTCTTGGTCGTCTAAAGAAATGGCATTGTAGGATGTATTATTATACAGGGTGTTAATTAATGTCCGGTAGATATGTCATCATTTTAAGCTTAAAGGGTGTTAAAGAAAATTGTAAATAATTTTTTCGTTTTTTCTACATTTTACAAGATAAACACTTCCAATTTTGCACTCTGTATAATTTGTGTTACCATTTTTCTGGTCACTGTCTGATTTACACTATTAAACTCTTTTCTATCATGCCACTGATCTTCCATAGTATTTATATCACCTGTTCTTTTTGGATTTTTTTGTCTCTTGCAATTTTTGCATCTCCCTATATAAAACTGCTTAGGGCTGTCACAGAATATATAGATTTAGCTATATATATTAATTAATAGTTGATATACTGACGAATTCTGAGTCTTTAAATTTATGACAGATCTTTGGCTCACGCATAATGGGCTCCTACATGTTACCTTCTTCTAGTTAGGCAATCCCTAAATGAAAATTTTTCGAATCGTTAGATTGGTCGTGGGAATGAATTCCCTTGGCCCCCTCGTGCCCCTAATCTCAATCCACTTGATTTCTCCACGGTCTAAAGAAATGGCATTGTAGGATGTATTATTATACATGCTGTTAATAAATGTTCGGTAAATATGTCATAGGGCATAATTTTAAGATAAAATGTTGTTACAGAGTGTTAAATTGTATATAGTTTTTGGCGTTTTTTCTACTTTTCTCAAGATAAACACTTCAAATTTTGCACTCTGTATAATTTTTGTTATCATTTTTCAAGTCACTATCTCATTTACACTATTAAACTTTTTTCCTAGCCCGCCACTGACCTTGCATAGTATTATTTTATAAACCCTGTTCTTTTTGAATTTTTTTTTGTTTCTTGCGATATTTGCGTATCCGCATTTAAAACTGCTTAGGGCTGTCACAGAATACATAACTTTAGCTATATATATATATATATATATATATATATATATATATATATATATATATATATTAATTAACAGTTGATACACAGAGGAATTCTGAGTCTTTAATTTTATGACAGAACTTTGGTTCATGCATGATGGGGCTCCGGCATGTCACCTTCTAAAATTTAGGCAATCCTTAAATGAAAACTTTCCGTATCGTTAAAATGATCGCGAATAAATTCCGTTGGTTCCCTCGTGCCAACGATCTAAATCTACTACATTTCTTTTTCTGGGTCATAATAACACAGTTAATAGTCCAGTAGAATTATTGGTTAGAATTCAAAATTCTGTCAGCATGAATATATTCAATTAAATAAATAGGTAGCAAAATAATTTCCGTTTTTTTGTTTGACTGGCATCATAAGATAGCTTATCAAAAACTAAGGCATGAATGTGAAAGTTATTTTGCTCTAGATCCAACCGTTCATGTGGTATGACGGCTCAAAGAAGCAAAAATGCCAATTTTCGAACTTCAATAAATCAAAAACAGTTGAAGATAGACATAAAGTGCCCTTATTAAAAAACCCTTAGAATTGACTATAGAATCCAAAAATGTAATAATATACAGCACATTTTGTTTAAAAAACGCAACATCCTTGGCGTAAGTCTTTTGTTTCTCATTCAATTGTTTTTTTGTTACGATTTTCGAATTCTCCGAGCTAAAATACATCGATTGGCTATTTTGAATTTCTTGACAAATACGGGGAAGTCAAAAAAATTCCGTTTTTCCTCCTCAATGGAAGATCCTATACATGAAGATAAATTTTCATTTGAGTGGTAATATTTTTATTTCTCCTAAAATGTAAGAATTAAAATATCGAGTCTTGATAATAATAATAATAATAATAATTTTATTTCACCAATAAAACAGATGTACATAATATGCAATCAGCAATTGGAGAAAACGTCACAAAGAGTAAATCTAGTATACCTACTTATAAAAGTACATCGTCATAAAAGTTAAAGAACAATACAAATACTACATTAGACGCGTGCATTTTTAAAAACAACAAAAAAAAACTAAACTAAAAACTAATTTAAAAACTCTTGCACAGTATAAAAATTACCCTCCACTAGATATTTTTTTAATTTACGTTTGAAGGATTTAAGATTATCAGCATCTTTAATATCATTATTTAATTTATTAAAAAACCTACATGCATCATATATCACATTTTTTTGGAAAAATGTGGAATTATGTAACTTAGGTAGAAGTAATGTTTTATTTCTAGTACTGTAACCATGTGAAGCGCGATTGCTTTGAAGTTTTTTAATATTCTGATATGCAAAAACGGAAACTTTAAATACGTAAATTCCAGCCTAAGGTCAATATTTTTAATTGCTTGAAACAGTCTCGACACGAATCTGTACATAAAAGACCACACAAAATTCGTATAGCATATTTTTGAAGCTAAAAGACCCTTGTCACGTCCGAGCTTGAGCCCCAATTTATGATGCCATAGTACAGGTGAGAGTGGATATTAGAATTATATACCCACATCATAGCATTTGGCTACAGTAATTTGACAATGATTTCAAACCATAACAATTTTTTCTTAACTGTATGCATAGACTTTCTATATAATTTTCCCATCTTAGGTTTTCATCAATTTCCAAGCCCAACATTACTGATGACTTTAAAGGTGTAATAAGACCAAGGTCAGATACATGAAGTAAAAAATTGTCATTTTTTTGTTTTTTATTTGAAAATACGACGAAATTTGTTTTACTTTGATTCATAACCAAACGATTTTTTTTGGACCACAACATAATACCATCAAAAAACCAAATCTGCTGTTCTTTTGAGAGATAGTGCACTCTTTTCCACGATCACAATGTTTCTATCATCTGCATATGATATGACAGAAATACTAGTGGACATATTCATTAAGTAGGAATAGAGATCATTAGAATAAATAAGATATAGTAGTGGACCAAGGACTGAACCCTGGGAACACCCTGATTTACTGGCAATGAGTCGCTTCCCATCCCATTCACCACAACACATTGTTGACGTCCACCTAAATAAGACTCCATGAGCTTCCATGCCTGTCCTCTAATGCCATATCGATGCAACTTTATTAATAATAGTTCATGGCTGGTTAGCCATGAACTGCTTGCTCGGGACAAATCCAAAAATAAACCCAATATGAAGATGTTTATCAATTGCATCGACAACTGTCGATTGGAAATCACAAAGGGCACTTTCTGTACTGCGTGATTCCGTAAAACCATGTTGAGAAACGTTAATTGTTGGAGACAATTTCCAACAACATTATATTTTTTTGTAACAGTGACAACATTGTAATAATTGGTTCTTAGAATTAGACAATTGGCAGTATCGCTTGAGTTGTTTAGTCACAAGAAGAAATTTGAATCGAGTTGTAACTCTTTGAGCGATCTCCACTTTTTACTAAATTAATTTACATAAAACAAGGTTTTGTACCTCAGTTTTAAGCTCTACCTTAGAGGTATCTTTTGTACAAAGTGTAAATAGTTTGTGTCGGAAATAAAGTGATTTTTTACCACAACGAAGTTGATTGTTATTTCCTAGAAAGTTGCAGTTCTAAATTGTACAGTTCACCCCTATGTAGCTAATCCTACACTAATAATGTTATTTTTAATAAAAAAATGAAATAATTGATGTTTCAAATTCAACTTAAAAATTTTAGAAATGCTTGTTAATAGACTTATGCCTCTATAATTTGAATAATCATTAGAATCTTTTTATAAAGTGGAATGACAATTGCAAACTTCAATTGCTCAGGAAATATTGCATACTGCGCTGAGAGATTTATCAAGCAAAACCACACTTTTTCAACAAATTATTGGATATGCCATCATGTCAGGTGGCATTTGAGTTCTTAAGGTTTACGATAAAGGATAAAAGATCTTGTTTACAAATGGGAGAAAGAAAAAATGTATTTACACAAGGTGGTACGCAGTTATCAAGAAATGTCCTGTCGATATTATTATTACTAAGAGGTACATTAGTAAATTGATAATTAAAATTACTTGCAACCAGATTATCCGGAACTATTTCGCCATTTTCAATTATTTTCAGTGCCGTATAAGAATTGTTTTTATTTTGTAAAGTTTTTATAATTTGCCACATTGCCTTTGATTTATTGCTTGAGTTTTGAATCATAGGATGATATTGGAACCGAAAGAAGTTTAATAGTTTTTTAGGTAAAAACGCAGATTTTTTTAAACGAATAATAATGTTCCTGTATTTTTCCATCAACAAACATTTCAAAAAATCCGTTTTGTTGAAGTTTATCCTTATATCATATTTAATTTTTGCGCAAAAACTTAAGTTAATTGAATAGGAAGATTACGGGGAGGATAATTTTTTCACCGTTAACAGTACTTTCCTTTTACAAGCGAAGTAAAGTACTTCATACTTTGTTGCGGAATGCCCACGATATATTTGCCTTTCTTATTAAGAACTCTTCCGCATAATTATCTCTCTTTTTGATTGATTCTTCTGGGCTTGGGTGTCACGGTAGGTGGTAAAAGCTACCTTCGTAAAGACGTCAGATATTGACCTTAATTTTTGGACTTTTCTGGCCGAATTTACAAACGTGTGTCTGGTCCCTACCATTGAATCCGCGCTTGTTATTTTATGATTTTTCTCCGAGTCTCTTAAATCTTTCAACTTGATTATACTGCTACTTGATGTCTAATAAGACAGAAATACATGTCTAGTGGTTACAATACTTCAATTTTTTTGCCTAATGCCCCCGATTTATTTCCATTTATTTTTAAAAATTCATCCACCCAATCATGTCTTTTTTTGATAAAATGTACAGGGTGTCCCATTTTCGTAGGTTTTACGGGGTTTCCAGCTTATGAGTAGAGATAGAGAGATGCGGTTTTCGCGACACCGTGCTACATTTCGATGAAACTAAAGAGGCCGCAAACAGATTTGCCCTAACCATTTTAGTTTCCGTGCTACAGGGTGATTTTGAAAATTTGTCATTTTCGGACACCCCCTGTAACTCAGCTATCGTAAAATATATTTAAAATGTTTCAACTGGTATTTATAGATTTTTTTCACGTAGAATTCAGTGGCGTACTCAGATTTTTGCTGAGAGTCATAGTTTTTGACATATTGGCATAACCTACTATTTTTTAAATGGGACACCCTATATATTATTTTTTCATCTTATTCTTCGTGTCGAGAGCTTTTCAAAAACATACCATAAGTCATATTTATTTTCATAAATAACATGAAAAAATGCATTTTTCTTTAAACGGATTTATGGCATAGCAGATCAATCGAAATAAGAGAAGGTGGCTGTGGAGCCATGGAAAAAGTTAACAAATATTTATTAACGAAATAACAAAGTAACAGCATCAGAAAAAATTAGGTAAAAGGTAATAATTATAATTTCATTAAAACTACAAATATTGTTCAAATTGTAGACCATTATGTGTCCTACAAGTGTGACAAACTTTAAAAATTCTTTTTAATGCATTTTCTATTGTAAATGACTGTCTTTGTAACTCTGCAAAAGCGTTTTCGGTGGCCATTCTTAGTTGTTCTAAGTTTTCGTATCGCCTTACATAAACCTTGTTTTCTAAATAACCCCACAAAAAGAAATCTAAAACTGAGAGGTCAGGGGATCGTGGTGGCCATCGAACAGGTCCGTGTGTTCCTATCCATCTTCCAGGAAAATGGTCGTTAAGCCAGTTTTGACTTATTCTGGCATTGTGGGCTGGAGCTCCGTCTTGCTGGAAATAAATCCTATTTAGTTGAGCCAAGGGAACATCATCCAAAACTCCTAATGCGTCTTCTAGGATTCGCACGTAACCAATCGAATTCAGATTTCCTTCATATATTTGGTAAACTATTTTTCGGTTGAAAATAAAACAGGAGACATTGAATCCAAATCTGCCCTGACGCTCCCTAGGAAAAATAACATGGTTGTTTTCTTGACTCCAAAATCGCGTGTTGTGTCTATTTAAAATCCCTGAACTAGTAAAATGTGCCTCGTCTGACCAAATAATCTTTTTTTCAAAATCGATATCTTCTGCCTTCATATTTATAAACCAATTGCAGAACTCCAATCTGCGCTCTGCATCACCAGGATGCAGATGATGCACAAGTTTGTATTTAAGGGTTTGAATTTGTGCTTTTTCAAAATTTTCTGCACTTTGGTTTTCGGTACACCCACCTCTTCGTCTATTTTCCTGCAAGATGTTTCAGGAGCTGTCTGAACGAGGGCTAAAACGTTGACCTCAGATTCTTCGTTGTCTTTATTGTAAGTTCGCGATCGAGGCTTGTTAAAAGATCCATATTGGCAAAGATTATTTTTAATTTTTTGAAAAATTCTTTTTTCTGGTTGTCTTCTCTCGGGATATCTAAGATAAAATAAAGCGAACCAATAAAGTCAAAATGCAGGAAGATAAAAAAGAACTAACCTGTTCAGATAAAGCTCTGCCGCCTGATCTGCATCTTCATTAGACAATATAAAACACGCGTTCATATCATATTTCTCAAAATATTCAAATTTTTGATTCTGAGCCATATTAAAAACAATAATTATAATAGACGTCAAGAAAAATTTAAACGCAATAATGCCAAAAATGACAGCAGTAATGGCTGCCTGATCATATTTTTGTTGGCGTTGCCATGGCTACCATAGCCACCTTCTCTTATTTCGATTGATCTGCTATGCTATAAATCCGTTTAAAGAAAAATGCATTTTTTCATGTTATTTATGAAAATAAATATGACTTATGGTATGTTTTTGAAAAGCTCTCGACACGAAGAATAAGATGAAAAAATAATATATAGGGTCTCCCATTTAAAAAATAGTAGGTTATGCCAATATGTCAAAAACTATGACTCTCAGCAAAAATCTGAGTAGGCCACTGAATTCTACGTGAAAAAATCTATAAATACCAGTTGAAACATTTTAAATATATTTTACGATAGCTGAGTTACAGGGGGTGTCCGAAAATGACAAATTTTCAAAATCACCCTGTAGCACGGAAACTAAAATGGTTGGGGCAAATCTGTTTGCGGCCTCTTTAGTTTCATCGAAAAGTAGCACGGTGTCGCGAAAACCGCATCTCTCTATCCCTACTCATAAGCTGGAAACCCCGTAAAACCTACGAAAATGGGACACCCTGTACTTTTGGCCCCACACAACAAAACTTTTCTCAGTTATATTTACGTCAATTGGCTTCTGCTTTATACATGTGCCTAGCCGTGGAAGTGCATAATAATCACTATAAATACTTCACATGTAAGGTCCTATTTTTTCATTAAATCATAGATTAAGCGAAACGAATAGAGTGGCGAAACCTCTTAGCAAGTCGTATTCAACTATGGTTAAATAATATTAACTTATCGTTGTGGTGGCAGTCATAAAATCCTCGCTAATAAAATGACTACCATAAAGTCGTTTTTAACGGCAGTTTAATTTTAGTATCGACTTAGATGGACTTAAATGTGGAAAGGTTCGATTATAAATTAACTCGAGATGATTTTTAACGGTATGTTGTTGGGAAAGTAATATTTGCAGGCGTTTCTTAAGCGCTAATAAATGGATATTTTATTAGTTATTAAATTGACAGTCGCCGTGTAACAAAGAAAGAATTTACATTATCGGGGCTACCGTTTTGGTTAGCCGAAAATTAGTTTTTAACTTGGCACAACCAAAGTTCACAGAATTAAATATTAATTTCTGCAAATATGGCTTCGCGAAAAATCTTCATAGGAAAGGCTATTCGTATCAAAATATTGCAGAAACGGTTAATCGTTCCAAAAAGTGTTTAACGCTGTTCATCATGTTAGGATTCATGGAACCAATAGAACTGTTCCTAAGAAGCGAGTTCCCAGAACAACGAGTATGGAAACAGATAGTCGAAATGTTCGCATTTCTGTGGCAGTCCCTCTCAAATCAGCAGTTGATATTCGGAAAGAAATTTTTGTTGAAAATCCAAGGGAATTTAGTGTTCGAAGTGTTCGTAATCGTCTGAACGAGGCACAACTTTTTGGCAGGGTACCAAGGAAGAAGCCCCACCTTTCTGCTAGAAATCACTTTCAAGAATGGAAGCAGATACTACGGTCACTTTGGTTCTGATGGAAAACGTTTTGTTTGGCGTCCACCAAATAAAGAATTTGACCCGCGCTACAACGTGAAAACAGTGAAATTTGGTGGTGGTTGCATCATGGTATGGGGCTGCTTCTCTTGGAATGGTGTTGTCCCTCTTTATAGAATAACTGGTACTATTGATCAGAATGAATACATTAATATAATGAGAAGACGTGATGCAACCATAACACTATAATGATCCAAAGCACCATTGAAGCCAATGAATATCCAACTAAATACTAGGTACTCGACTGAGACAAAAAGTTATAAGTTGTTAGAAAATGTTGATTCAGAAATACGTTTCCAATTAGTTTGCAACTTAAAAATGTAGTGTCCTTCAAATTATGTATAGTCAAAAGCAGTGTTATCGTGCGGGTCATACGATTTATCAACGACAAACTTTTTAAGTTTATTTTTCTTTTATTACGTGTAATCATATCCTCCGCATAAAATCCGGAAGATGAATTAGATAGACCTATGATATTTTCATAGGAAAAAAGAGGATAAACATATAAATACCAGCAGTTGCAAAAATCTTTGGGCGATGTCATTTCAAAGTCAGATTGACAAGTCAGTGACAAAATGAGTAATAAAAAACAATTTTCGGGTTTTTTGCATCCACAAGCGAAAAATATGGTACTAAATCTAATAAAATATTACCAAAATGAAAATTCACCGGCCAATATCCAGGAGACTGTAGCAAAAGCTCTGGGAATCAATATAAGGATTGTGCAGAAAATCGCCCATGAAAAAAAGCATAATTTACTACCGAAGAAGATTAAGGAATGTACACGAAAAATGCCAAAGATAGAAGACATAAGTAACAATGTAAAAATGGATGTTCTTAATGCAATTTACGATATATACTCATCAAAAACTAATATAACTTTTCAAGTTTTGAAGGAAGCTTTAAAAAATCGAGGCATATTGGAAATTGGTCTAAAATCGTTGTCAAAATTAATAAAAATGTTGGGTTTTCGATATAAAAAGGACTATAATCGAAGATTTTTATGCGAGTTGCACATATAGTAAGTCAGCGTATCCAGTTTTTAAAGAAATACACGGAAAATGTTAATTCAAAATTTAGAAAAGTGGTATTTTTAGACGAGACTTGGATATTTTCTAATGAAAGTGGTTCGAAATCTTGACAGGACGAGTCTCTAAAAAGTGTCAAGAGAAAAAAGAGATGTGGGACGGGAAAACGGTTCATCATTTTGCATGCAGGTTCTTCAACAGGATTTCTCCCAGGTGCAAGTTTACTGTTTTCTTCAACATCCAAAAGTATGGACTACCATGATAATATGAACAGTGAACTGTTTAAAAAGTGGTTAAAAGAACAACTGATTCAAAATTTAGATGCTCCATCTTTAATCATTCTGGACAATGCATCTTATCATTCAAGAATTTTAAATAAACAACCTACTTCATCTTGGAAGAAAAGTGATATTTATGACTGGCTAATAAAACAAAAACAAAATCTTTTACCCAATATGTTGAAACTAGAACTTCTTTTAATGGCAAAATCTATTAAAAAACCAACAATATATGCCGTAGATGAAATATTACAGGAAAATGGACACGAGGTTTTACGACTGCCGTCATACCATTGCCAGTTTAATGCAATAGAATTAATATGGGCTGGGGCAAAATCATATTACGAAAAACACGTGAACGATGGTCTTACATCAGATGAAGTGCAAATTGTTTGGCAAGATTCATTAAATTATATTACGCCGGAGTACTGGTAGAAATCTGTGGAACATACGAAGAAATTAATATGGGATTGGTGGAATCGAAAACGAGTTCTAGATGTCGCAATAGCACCAATGATCATTGCGCCATTTGAGGATGACTCAGAAGATGAGGACTTTTTAAGTGATGATGATTTTTTTTAGTCTATAATATTAAAAAGTTTCTGAAGGATTATATTAGTCTTTGACGTGTATAAATCATAAATTGCATTATGAATATCCGTTTTTGCATTGGAACTTAAGTCTTTTGCCTTTGGATTTTTTCGTGTACATTTCTTAATCTTCTTCGGAAGTAAATTATGTTTTTTTTTCATGCACAAGTTTCTGTACATTCCTTATACCGATTCTCAGAGCTTTTGCCACTGGCTCCTGGATATTAGCCAGTGAATTTTAATTTAAAAAAAATTTATTAGATTTGACACAGTTTTTGCTTACTTTTGTAGTACATTTGTAATTTTGTAGGCAATAAATAATTATTTATTTTAAAACGTGTTTAAAAAAAATACATTTTTTTTATTAATTATAAGACATATATATTTATATATATATATATATATATATATATAAATATATATATATATATATAATATATATATATATATATATATATATATATATATATATATATATATATATATATATATATATATATATATATATATATATATATATATATATATATATATATATATATATATATATATATATATATATATATATATATATATATATATATATATATATATATATATACGGGTGTCCGGGAAAATGTGGGAGATCTCTCGGACTCAGATAGAACATTAAAAAATAAGATGACAAATAAATTTTTTTCCTAGCGGCCCTCCCTAGGGAGATACGGCCCCCTAAAGAACCCCACTGGAAATCGGTTTTTCTAGAATAACTTTTAAACGACTCAATATAATTTAACGAAAATTTAATATGATAGACAGAAGTAACGACCTCTCAAAATACTCCCTTAAAACATAATTAGCTTGTTTAGTTTACCAGGAACGGACTAGATTGTACATTTTAACGCTCAAATTTTTAACACCCTGTATGATAAGGAGTTAAAAAAAATAAATTTGGATACCTTGAACATTAAGCTAAAGAAAAGGTACTCTTGTTCATTGTCGATAAAATGAACCGTTTTCGAGAAAAAAAATAATAAAAGTATTAATGTTTTATTATTGTTTATTTATCAGTATTAAAGAATGCACTTTTTTACAAACGTTACTATGGTACGAAATAAATAATCTCGCATGGACGTGTGCATTTGAAATCTTCTTGACACGTTGATCTTTTTGTACCTACTTCGATATTAATTTATTAAATTTTGAATACCTTGGTAAATTTAATTCGATAATGGGATACACATTTAGTGAGTATGCAGATATGCATCTTATGTACGGACTTGCATCTTGCAATGCTTATGAAGCAAGAAGGTTGTATGGAGAAAGATATCCTAATCGCAATATTCCAAATGAGAAAACATTTCAGCGAATTGACCAACGTCTAAGAGAAACTGGTGGGCAATTCTCAATTAATAAGGTAACATTATTGACGTTCATTAATTATTTTTAGGAAGTTTTGGGAAAAGGAGTACTGATGCTGGTGTGAGGAGAACACTACGTACGGTGCAATTGGAGGAAGATATTTTGGATACTGTAGCTGATACTCCCTCAATAAGCACTCGAATATTAGCCGCGCAGCTTCATGTGTCAAAAAGTACAGTTGCTGAAGTACTTAAAGAACAGTTGTTATACCCTTATCATCTGCAAAAAGTGCATCAACTACTTCCTGAAGATTTTCCTCGAAGAATCCAGTTCGCAAACTGGTTGTTAGATCAACAACGAACAAACCCAAACTTCATTAGCATTATTCTTTTTACCGATGAAGCAGGATTTACCAAAGATGGTATTGTAAATTTACATAACTCGCATGTATGGGCTGATGAAAACCCTCATGCCACTGTCGTTCATCATCATCAACATCAGTTTCAATCCATTAATGTTTGGGCAGGAATAATCGGCAATTTTTTCATTGGACCATGCGTATTACCGGCACGATTGAATGGTGAACTTTATTTAGAGTTCCTTCAGAACGCTTTTCTAGATTCAATAGAGCATTTGCCACTTGAAACCCGCCAAAGGATGCATTTTATGCATGATGGAGCCCCACCCCATTTTAGCGTTGCTGTACGGGACCACCTAAATAACGTCTATGGAAACCGTTGGATAGGCAGAGGAGGTCCCATTGCCTGGCCTCCACGGTCTCCCGACCTAACGCCAATGGATTTCTACCTGTGGGGTCATCTCAAAACCTTGGTGTATTCCTCTCCGGTTGCTACTAGGGAGGAACTTTTACAGAGAATCGCGTTTCATTGCGATATGATAAGGAACAATGCTGGGTTGTTGTGGCGAGTACAGCAGTCCTCTATTCGTCGTGCCCGCGAGTGCATCACAAATCACGGAGCACATGTTGAACCCACTTATGAAGTTTTTAATTGACTTTTTTCTATTTAGCGTATTAGGTTGTTCAGGATCAAAACATATTTAATACTCCCAAAGTTGTATTCTTTTATTATTTTTTTTTCTCGAAAACGGTTCATTTTATCGACAATGAACAAGAGCACCTTTTCTTTAGCTTAATGTTCAAGGTATCCAAATTTATTTTTTTTAACTCCTTATCATACAGGGTGTTAAAAATTTGAGCGTTAAAATGTACAATCTAGTCCGTCCCTGGTAAACTAAACAAGCTAATTATGTTTTAAGGGAAGCATTTTGAGAGGTCCTTACTACTGTTTATCATATTAAATTTTCGTTAAATTATATTGAGTCGTTTAAAAGTTATTCTAGAAAAACCGATTTCCAGTGGGGTCCTTTAGGGGGCCGTATCTCCGTAGGGAGGGCCGCTAGGAAAAAAATTTATGGGAACTTGTCATCTTATTTTTTAATGTTCTATCTGAGTCCGAGAGATCTCCCACATTTTCCCGGACACTGTATATATATATATATATATATATATATATATATATATATATATATATATATATATATATATATATATATATATATATATATATATATATATATATATATATATATATATATATATATATATATATATATATATATATATATTATATATATATATACATATATATATATATATATATATATATATATATATATATATATATAGTGGTTAGATTTTTAAGTCAAGCGGAACTCATAATTTTTGATGATTGATCTGAAAAAAAGTTTTCTCACTTTCATTAAGTGGCTGTATAAACAGAACATATCCTGATTGTTCCACTGATTCGAACCGCCTTCCGACTTTATTAAGGCGCTTGCCATTTGGTGAAAACACACATATATATATATATATATATATATATATATATATATATATATATATATATATATATTTTTTTTTTAATCACGAATACATATTTAGCGAATTTTCTTATTTAGGGGTGGCCCGCATTTAAATAAATGGCACTGTATAAGTGGTTAGATTTTTAAGTCAAGCGGAACTATATTAAGTGGCTATCTTAATAATATTGCGTAATATAATAAAAAAAACTATTTTCTTTCTCCCTGTATATTTGTAAATAGCCCATAGAGATTTAATAGCTCGATAAAAGAATCACACAACATTTTGGTATTCACTGTGTTTTCTGATTTGATTCATAATGTTGGTGACCTTTGAACCCGCACGATAAGACCGCATTCGACTATAATGAATAAATTATTTTTTAAACTTAATAAGGTTACTTAATGCGATAATAATAGATATACGCCCTTACAATAGCAACAATGATTATAATATTCGAAATATCTTAAACTAATTTCTTACTAGCAACGTTTCAGATTTTCGTGAGGTTCTTAATCAGCACACAAAATATTCGAATAGACGATACCAATTTATTAAACAATCAATTAATCAATTAAAAAAATATTTAATTATTCATCTTTCAAGAGTCTATTAATCGAAAAGTCAATTAAACGAAGAAAATCGATTAATAATTTGCCTTAATGACAACACTGCATCAGATCTGCTGCATGCGAGCTAATATAACGATTAAACGGCGACACGAGCGACTGATGTGGCGAATTTCTGAAACTGCATGGTGAACTGTCAATGCGAAGTTTAATAAGTCTTTAATACTATTTATATTATTTTAACTCAAGCAATAGTCTTTAATTTTATCGATTTTTGTTTGTTTAATAAATTCTCTTATATTTACTGGTGACCACTATAAACGCTGTCATTTACAATGGCTTCTTGATCTCCTTGCAACTTCAAATATTTTACTACCATTCCAAAAGTATCAATAAATAAGGCATCTTCAATAAAAATATACTGCAAAAGTTAGCTGCATGACAAGTAATATTAAATTTTATTAACTCCCCGACCCCCCAAGTGCTTCAAATCCACATATCACCGTCCCTAATAATTCACCCGAATAAAAACCGAGACGATTTTAAAATTATTTCGCCCATTATTGACGGCTCAATTTCAACCACGGGTCACTTGATTTATCTCTTCGCTAATAATCGTATCTACAGGCATCCCTCGGCGGGGTCCGGCTCGGATATTTCATCATTTTTCGTTCGGTAAACATTCCCGCCTTTTTTTGTTTCGTGTAAGTGAAAAAAGAGGGATGATCGAAAAGCTGCGCCTGTCGCACCGGGGGTTCTTGTTCGGGGTAAAATATCTGATTGGGACCACCCGGTACGGCTGTCATCGAGGTATTTTATATGAACCCCGGTATTTGTTGGTCGTCGGGTGATGTCAGAGACCGCGAAATGTCTGTGTGTTTCATGGTTTTATAGATGTACGTCTAACGATAGGCACGATACAGTTTACGTGGTACTTTTATGTCGAACGAATCATGTTGAAGCTTGAGCACAACTTCAATCAACAACATAAGACAATTTCGAACTAATGTAGAACATTTTGCCGCATTGGTAATAGTAACGTGATTTATACTATAATAGACTCTCCGAATATGAACAAATAATTTTATTTTAGAGTGTTTAAAAAAAGAATTTCATAAAGAGGCAGTAATTTGGAAAACAACAGTTGATTGTGATATGTGATATATTATTGAATAGCTAATTTTAGTACAGTCTTTTCTCGTTTTGCTTCCCTTCAGATAACTTTTAAGTTGGGAAATTGATAATGTTAGCCATAATAATTTATTTTTCTGCAAAACATATTCATTGGGTAAATATGATACATTTTGAGCCTATTGATATGTTAAAGCTAACTTCTAGTTTAAGTGAAAGTTACACCAACTTTCTTATTTTAAATGCCAACCACATTTGTTTCCTTTATTCGACAATAAATTCCCTTTCTATTGTCAACATAAAAACCAGCGTAGAAAAAATACACTAAGTAGGCTAGGGAAGCAAACAATTGCTACTGTTAGATATAAAGTTGTGTTTCCTTTTATCAGCTTTAAAACCAACCTTAGAAAATAGAATTGGAAACATTTTGAAATATACTCACTAGGTTTGAAAACTCAAATAGTAACAACACTTTTTTTATTTTCATCATACCTATTCGTTAATAAATGCTCTCTCTAATGGCCTTTCACAAGTTAGTATTTAGTTAAAAAATATTGAATTACTGAAATACTGAAATACTGAAATACTGAAATACTGAATTTATCAATGCCAACAAACATACAATGCTTTTACATACGTCAAAAGTACAAATCTTAAATACCACCCACATACTGAAAATCAGAACTACAAAACAATGACACAAGTAATACTAGCCCTAACCCTGGTAGTTGGAGAAATGAGATGTTCTCTTCAAACATTGACAGTGACATTTAAAAATTCGTCTATACTATAGAATGCTTGATTTAATAAATACTTTTTCACAGCAACAAGAAACGACCTTTCATCTAGGCACCTGGTATGCAAAGGAAGCTTATTATAAAATTTTGGACTGAAATGATTTATACTTATACATGATCTCTTTAACCTTAAAAACTCTATATTGATATTATGTCTGTTTCTTGTATCATGAGCATGACTCTCAGAGCAGAGTATGTAATTATTTATATTCCTTTTAACATGGGTTAAGCATGCCAGGATAAACATAGATGGCAATGTTAGTATGCCCAACTGTTTAAAAGTTTCTCTCACATCCGCCCTGAAACCCAAGCCCTGAATGACTCGAACCGCTTTTCTCTGGAGTCCAAAAATCCTCTGAGCCTGTGCACTATGACCCCAAGCAAGAATAGCATAGTTGCAGATCACTAATTTATTATCAGTTGATGTTTGTATATCATTGACATATATTACTCCCGTGTTTGCGAATGGAACAACGCATGATAAGCCATAATTAAAATCTTCTTCTCAACAGTCTTTTTTAGGTTTTTTAATAGGAAAATTGCTCTAGATATTTTTTTTGCCAGTTGTTCAGACTCTTCACAAACAAGTCGTTAACTTCAAAATAGTTATATATTTGAACTTTTAACAAATACTCAAAGACTTTACATCAAAGACAAACACAAATACAAGAATTTATTAAATATGTAAGTGGTACAATCAAAGTGTCCTTTAATTTCTTTAACAGAATGGTATTAAAACCATAGATGTCTCTGCTAGTTTTAGGTTTTAATAGGTTTATAGCATCTCAAACATTATTTAATATAACTTCTCTGAAGGAGAAGCCACCAGCAGGGAGATTTAAGTTGAAAGATAAAAGATACCTTTGATAATCTGTACCTGTTTGAGGCAAATTCTGAAGCACAGCTTCTGCAATGTTTGAAAAAAATAAATTAAAAGTATTTACATCAATGTCATTTGGTTTTGAATATTTTGAAATCCCCAAACAATCTTTTGTAACCTGCCATGCAGCCTTAACCTTATTTTCTGCTCTCTGAATAAATTCAGAATTTGCCCGCTCTTTTGCATTATTTATTGCATTTTTGTACAATGATCGATACTGATTTCTTAAATCTGCAAATTGTGGTATATTATAAGTGTTATAGAGATCATTCAATAAAGCAAGACGCTCTCTCATTTCACCTAACTCTGGACTGTACCATCTTACCCTTCTGTCCCTTCTACTAACTAGTTTTTTTACAGGAAAACATACACTAAAATTATCACAGAGAATTTGCATGAACATTTCACATTTTTCAGCAGCACCTCTTTCCGATTTCATAAAATTCCCGTCTACACTGGTCAATATATTGAAAAGATCATTTGTGCCCACAGCGGTTATAGGTTGGTGATACTCTATAGATTGATGAACATTACTCTTTTGTATAACAATATTTTTAATATTTATCTCAACCGCTAAATGGTCGGACACCACAGCTTGTGAGACTCTTGCATCAAATGCCAATATTGACTGAAAGTTCACAATTATATTATCTAGACAGGCCTGCCTCCTTGTATTACAGAAAATCTGCTCGGAGAAACCATAAGAATTAAAAAGATCGACAAAATCACATTTCCTACCATCGTTAATGTTAAAATCTATGTTAAAATCTCCAGTAATTATCACATACTTGAAAGACTTAGTTAAAATTTCTAAAACAACATTAATTTTTTCTAAAAATACATCAAACTTGCCACCAGGTGAACGGTACACTACAATAACTAAAACATTCACAATGCTCAATTCTATAGCTGCCATTTCACAACACATTTCCACAGATATAGCATTTAGATCCGTTCTGAGAAGACAATCATAGTGATTTCTCACCAATATCACAACTCCTCCATGAATATGTTCCTGCCTGGCATAGTATGACACTATGTTGTAACCCTCAATTTGTAAACATTCAATCTCTTGAGGTGACATAAAATGTTCAGAAAAACACAAAATGTCATAATCATTCTGGCATGATTTCAAGAAAACCTCTAGTTCCTCCAACTTGTTTCTCAGGGAACAAACATTTTGGTGCAATAGCCTCAAGCCTTTGTGTTCTCCATTGGATTTTCCCTCAATGGAGAACACAAAGGCTTGAGGCTATTGCATATTAAAAAAATATTCTTTACAATTTACTCAGTAAGCTATGGAAGTAAAATGAAAACAACGTCATGGAGCTGTCATTCTTTTTTTAATAAGTATGTGCTTTAATAATTTTTGAAAGGTTTAAAAACTGAAACAGCTTTAAATATCAGAAATGTTGCGTTTCATTCGGAATGAACAAATTGATTTATTTGTTGAATATCTAGACATTCTTATGGAGCTAAGCAATTGTATTTAAATCGATATCTAAAAAGGCAACATCCATCAAGAAGGTATTTTCACTGGCTTAAAGTTCATTAAAGAAAGTTGGCCACGAATTAGAAATAAACAGGAACTCTGCTTGGAAAGTTTTAAACAAACTTGATTTTAAATAATAATAATAATAATAATAAGTCGCCAGGGGTGGACCATAATCACAATTTCTGGTATAAGAAATTTGGGGTCCTCTATGAATCTATGGCACATCATTTTACTTAACTATGCATCATCCAGAGACAACCCCCACATTTCTCATGCTGATTTATATGCGAATTCACTTTGGTTGTACCTAGCGATGAACCCCCTATCCACGTTGCTCAATAATACAGAATATGGCTTCAACATCAAAGCCAATAGAGACGATTCCCGAACCATATCCCACCTTCTGTATATGGATCACATTAAGCTATATGGCGGAAACCATAATCAACTAAAAAGGCTTATTGACGTGACATACGCCTTCTCGAAAGCCATCCATATTGAATTTGGAATGGAAAAATGTAAAGCCTTAAACATCAAAAAAGGCAAAGTCATTAATGGTGATGTAGCCCTACCCAATAGAGAAATAGTTCAAGCGATGAACCAAGGAGAGACCTACAAATACCTAGAATTCCAACAAGCTTGACTGTTCCAGAATAAGCAAGGAAATAACAAGATGAAAGATCAGTACGTCAAAGAGTGCAAGCTCTTCTGAAGACAGAACAGAACTATGCTGTGCCCATGCAGACCTACAGGTTCGGAATCTTGAAATGGGCTAACACGGAGCTAGAGGGACTACAGCGAACTACTCGCCTAACCATGACCAATTACAAGTCACAGTATCCAAGGTCATCAACTCTCCGAATCATCTTACCACGAAGAGAAGGTAGAAAATCCCTTGTTGACTTGAACAATTCGTACCCCCGACAGCTGCAAAAATTGAAAGATTTCTTCATTAAAAAGGCACAAATATCAAGCTTTCACCGGATAGCGACCTTAAATGACAACTCGTACTCTCCTCTGAATCTCGCAAGTGACAATATTATCCTAAAGTCACTTTCAGACCCCGACAAACAAGAACAGTGGGCTCAAATGGCACTGCACGGCCGACATCACAATGACTTGAATCAGCCAAATATAGATAAGGAAGCATCCAACAGGTGCTTGAAGGATGGACAGCTATTCCCAGGGACAGAAGGATTTGTGATGGCAATACAGGACCAAGTTATTATCACACGAAATTACACTCAATTCATCATCAAAGACCAGTCCGATGAATCCGATAAGTGTCGAAAATGTAGCGAGAGATCAGAGACTATACAGCATATAACATCTGGCTGCACTTACCTAGCAAGCATGGACTACCTCCAGCGACATAACCAGGTGTGTCACATCATACACATCATTCCCAATAAATACGAGCTCCTTCACACCTTTGTGCACTATTATAAATACCAACCAAGTTCAGTGCCTGAAAATAATGCCTTTAAACAGTACTACGACCGGGCAATTATCACTGACAGACGGGTGTGGTGTGGTACTATTAAATAAGGAAACAAAGACAGCTTATTTGATAGATGTCGTTGTACCCAATAATAACAACCTGTTGGATAAACATCAAGAGAAAAAGGCCAAATATGCGGAGCTGTTAGGTAGTTTACAGAACCGTTTTACCGCTTCATGCTGCAGATAAAATTTTTAAAAATTTTTTTAGCTTCTATTAAAAAAAACAGTAATTTGAGTATTTATACAAAATAATAATTTTTTATTTGTTTAAATACTGAAATGTTTAAAACTACCTATTTAACGTGATTGACCGAATGAATTACAGTAATTGTTTTATTAGATACATCTAAGAAACAAAAAATATAAATTATACCTTGATGTACTTGTAAAACAATTCTCTTGCAGCACATCGGTAAATGGCATTTTGTTTTTTGCTCGTTTATCGGTCTAAACATTTTAAAAATTACTAATACACCGCTAATGCGACAGTTCAAATGATTTATTAATAAAAATAAAATACCGACCTGTACTTAGAAACACTTGCAAACCAGGCCTTAATTGCTTTATTGGGGTTAAAATACCACCTGATCGTTATGAGCTCGGCTACCTCATGACCATTTATCGTGTGTCGGACTATACCAAAGATATTCCGTAAGCAATAATTCCATAGCGCCCGGTGTATCAAAACACTTCTCGAAATAATAATAAAATCAACGATACCTATCCGGTTAGGGTTTCTCAATTGCAAATTAGATTATATAAAGCAATTATAGTTAAACTACTAAAATACAATAAAATGAGTAATTTTAATTGCAAACATTCCCAATTTTAATAGTATCTCTAGATTGCAAACATACAGAATGTTAAATGGTTGTAAAATACAGCTGGAAGAAAAAAATACTTTGATTAACAGTTAATGCTGTAAAACGCTTCATTAAACTAGTTTTATGTACATAAATGTCATGTCATCTTGTTGCTTGGTATATGTACTGTGCCACACAACTTGTGTAAAGAGGCGATAAAATGCTCGGAGTGAAGAATGTTAAACATCTGTTAAGGCGAGCAATTCCTATCCTATGATAATAACGCTCCATTTGTGGAAAGACTTAAATATGGCTGTATGCCTTGTAATGAAAGGAGTAACATTATTTAAAAATAACTTAAATAATCTTTACAATTTCTTTAGTTAGATAAACTAACGATCTGAAAAAAGTTGCGGTCTAAAAAAAATTTCAACATCATAAATAAAATTGACATAAAAAATCGGTAAATTTCCTTTCCCCGGAACTTCTCTCATTATAAATCTCCCCTTTTATATATAGTTATAGTCTGACCCAACTCTATGTGTCTACAAACATTTTTATTGGGCGCCATTTTGTTCCGTCATATTGGATTTCTACCAATATCTTACCAGTTTCTTTCTTCCTATGCCACACTTGATTTTTAGGAATAATTTTAAAAAAATCAATAAGTAGTTTTTACATTCACACACGGCCATCTTGTTACGCCATGTTGAATTCGTACCAGTTTATCTCTATATCATATTTAATTTTTCTACAAAATTTAAATTCAATTGAAAAAGAATTTTTTTACGCTGATTTTTTATTATCTTGAATTCCTACCACAACTTTACCGGTTTATCTCTATATCTAGGGATGACAACATCGACTCGAATTTTCGGTACATCGTAACTTCGATCGAGTGGCCACCATTGATGTTTTAAAACATCGATGTTTTAAACATCGCAAACATTGAAATTCGAAAACGTGTAAAGTAAATAAATAATGATTTTTATTGATATACATAAAATACAAAAAAAAATAAATATTTACTCATAAAAGAAAAAAGAATAGATAATTCAGAGAAACTAAAACAAGAACAAAAATACAAAAACAAATCTAATAAACTTTTTCAAAAAAAAAACCAAGTTTATATAATGGATTATCTAGTACCAAAATTCTTCAGGCAGTGTATTTAAAAAAGTAATGTTTGCAATAGTTTACCTGAAATACGGTTTCTCTCTGAAGGTAACAAAGTACAAATAACACCAAGATATTTTCTTTAAAATTTATATATTCGGATAAGCTCAACTCAAGTTTTGAAAATTCTGCCATCTATGGTCTTTGCTTAGGTAGTTTTATATTACAGAAGCAAATATCAGATGGCGCCCTAGTCAATTTAATTTCAACTTACATTTACAACAATCTTTTACGTAGTTCTTAAATTAAGTTTCTGAAAAATATGTTTTTAGCGATACGCCAAAAACATGTTCAGTGTAACCTTCCGAAACCTTAGTTTTTTTGGGTATAATTTGAAAAAGTGGTTCATCCATAACTTTTTGTGTATAGGAATTATTAAAAAAAGATAATCTTTCAAATGTATATTTTAAATTTGTCAAATTCCATGGGTAAAATTCTTAACAAGAGCCTAAAATGTTTTTTCTACAACCGTCCTTAAAATCCTATTTTACACACTGATTGCAGTAGCTAAAGCTTGTTTTCAAGCACCGATGCGTGAAATACAATGCTTTCCCTAAAGGATTTACTTCACGCACCGGCTCAATAAGAAATGCATGGGCCGCCATTAATTTTAGGCACCGGGCCCGCACTGGTAATAATTTTATTAGGCGGCCGTGCCTCGCAATTTGTATCGTTGTCATGGTAACGAGTTGTCAAATTGCCAATGCAAACAGTTTAAAATAGACACTTTAAGTTCGAATAGTAATTTGAACAGTTTATTATTTTAAGTTATAATAAGCAATAATTATGGACTCTGATATAGAAATGTGTACTCCACCAGATATTACGGAAGCAGCGAAAACAGCTAGTAATTCTCTGTTACCTCAGAAGTCAAAGGAAATTTATGAAAACACGTACAATAAATTTATGACCTGGCGCAGTAAGAACAATATTAAAACCTTTTCTGAAAATGTTTTACTCGCATATTTATCAGAATTGTCAAAAAATGTGAAATCATCAACACTATGGAGTCATTATTCAATGCTAAAAAGTACTATTAGCATTAAAAATAACATTGACATTGGTAAATATCCAAAAGTTCATGCATTTTTAAAACGGAAGAATGAAGGATATATTCCACAAAAATCTCGAATATTGGAGAAAGAACAAATTTTCAAGTTCATAAATAAGGCTCCTGACGAAGTTTTTTTATTAACCAAAGTGATATTAATATTTGGGATTGCTGGTGCTCTAAGAAGAAGCGAAATTTATAAGCTAAAAATGTGCGATATTCAAGATTTAGGAAGTGTTCTTGTTGTATCCGTCCCTGATACAAAAACCAAAATAACAAGAAAATTTACCATTACCGAGCATTTAGAATTATACAGAAAATATGCCGCCCTTCGTCCCCAAAATTATCAAGAAAACAAATTCTTCATCAAGTATCAAGGAGGAAAATGTACTCGCCAAGTCGTCGGGATAAACAAATTTGGAAAATTGCCTAGTGAAATAGCAAAATTTTTAAAACTACCACATCCAGAAAAATATACAGGCCATTGTTTCAGACGATCATCTGCTTCCTTGCTAGTTGAAACCGGTGCAGATTTACTAATGTTAAAACAACACGGCGGTTGGAAATCTTCAACGGTAGCTGAGGGTTACGTAGAAAATTCCCTTAACAAGAAAAATGATATTTCAAATAGACTTTTGTCAGTTCAAAATCCAAATATGACCTCGATCACAAGCAGCAATATTATTAACAAATCATCATCAAAGGAGGCTACAGAAGTTAAATTTAGTGATCTAACAAATTGCAACATTACTATTAATAATTACAATAATTATAAAGAAGAAAATTAAATAATTTAACTATAATTTCTATTAAAAAGTTACAATTATTATAAAGTAGAAAATTAAATAATTTAACTATAAGTTCTATTAAAAAGTTACAATTATTATAAAACAGAAAATTAAATAAATAGTTCATTAGTTTAATTTGTATTATATAAAGGAGAAAATTAAATAGTTTAATTTTATTTCGTACTTGTATTATTTACGGTTGTAGAAAAAGTATAGTGTGCAATACGTGCGTGAAGACTTTTATACCCTTGTGTGATATTGTGACCCTCGCCTTCGGCTCGGGCCACAAACATCACACTCGTGTATAAAAGTTAACTTCACGCACTTGTTACACAATATACTATTGTTTAATTTTTAACATAGATTTAATCATTGAGTACTTGGACCAAATTGTAGAGGGTTGAAAATTCTCTGAAATTTCTTGAAAGTAATCTAGAAGCACCTCTTCTTTACTAATGTTGTTGATTTTCTTGTTGGTACACTATTTGATGAACTTTTCGCATTCCTGAATGTATCTGACTTTGGATTTTTCTGGAAGCAAATCCAAATCTACTTCTTTTGCTGCATTCATAATATATTCTGGAACCCCGTCTTGCATGGCCAGATTGTCAAATTTATTGTAATAATGCAAAATTACGGAAAATATAAATATAAATATGTCGAAATGTCAGTTTGTTGATTTCTAACAATTGATTTTAAGTATCCTTAGTTACCTGGAGACCTGGTAGCTAACCAAAACGAAATGCATTAAGCCTACTACACACTCTGAGATACGTATCAAAGACGATTCATTAATATTACATGCGGAAAAGTTGTTCCACACTTGTACAGAAAAATTTTTCTGGTGCGCAATATTTAATACATTTTTTACAATTACTGGAAACAAACTAGCATCTAAAATAAACAATATACCTAAACAATTTATTTACCAAGCAAATTACTCCAAATTTTATTTTTATAAATGAAATAGATTCCAAATCAGTAAATTATAAAACAAGACATTGATGGTGTTAAAACAGAAGTACTTAAAGATAATAATAAATAGGTTGCATCCTCATTAAAATATTTAATTAACAGACCCATAACAGAGGGTATATTCCCATCGACGCTTAAATTAGCCAAAATCAAACAAATCCTTAAGTCTGGGGATAAAAAGAACTATAGATCTATCTCCTTAATTTCGGCAATAGAAAAGATTGTTGAAAAAATCAGGTAGGCAATACAGGTTTCGAAGTGGTATGTCCACACAAATGAGGTGGCTTTCATAAAGCAGAAAATTAATGAGGCAATGGATAAAAGTCAACCATCTTTTACACCTTCTTAGACTTGGCTAATACATTCGATACTGCAATGTTAATCACACTGAGCTATTTAGAATTTTAGGAAATAGTTTTAGAGGAACCCTGTTTAAGCATCTTAAAAGTTATTTATCAGAAAAACTAATAACTTTTTGATCTATTGTATAAAATCATAGAGATTTTGGAAATGGTCAAGTTTTAAACAGTAATTACTTTTCTGTTTTTCTATAAAAAAAAGATGCTTTACTTATGACTTTTTACAAATGTTATGATCTTTTGAACGTCCTGTGGTTTAAATTTTCTAAATAATGTTATTTTTGAAGGTTTCCAGAAGAGCAGAAATGTTTTTGTATTATATTTTCGCAAATATTTAATCGGACTGTTCCTCTCTACGCATCATCTCCGTTAACAATAAGATATATTTTGGTAAAATTGCAAGTCTTTGTACCAATAAATAGTAAATAAATATTGGCTCAAACCAAAGCTCATTAATAAACATAATAACGATAACCACTTTGACTGATAATAATTAAAAGTGCTGTGATTTTATAACCGATTATCTCGTTTTTAAGAATCTCATTCATTAAAGTCTGCCTACAACACATCATCCTAAAAATTGTTCTAAACGAGTAACAGGTTAAAAATCTCATGTAAGAATTATCTAAATGAAATCGGTAGTTAGTATGTCAAAACGCCGTACTAAACCAAAATGCCATGTCGATTACGACCGCTCGTAGTTCAAGAGAGTGGCTAGTACGTGCCCACACTTTTCAGATTTGGATCTTATTAAGTTAAATCACTGCAGCAAAACTGACATTCTGATAACAGTAGGAGTTATGGGAAAACTTCGATGATTTCTTGATACATTGGTATACTTTTAGGCTTTTTTCGTAGTGAGTTTTTAATGTATACTACTACACAGTCCATTTCTGTATTCTGTGCAATTTTTGTTTAACTTTTAAACTACAAAAAAACATAAAATGTATTCTCTCTCTCTCTCTCTCTCCCACTTAAGCACTACTCCTCTAAAGCCATACAAAGATAGTTACTCAGTATTGGTGCACGAAACTTTCAATATTCTTTAAAGAAAATGTTTAACTAATAAGAAGACATACGGGGTGAAACATTTGGAATAAATTCAATAACTTGAAAATGATTTTTAAAAACTTTTTATATATAATATCCTTTACCTAAACTCAACTGTTTTTGAGACAATGGCATCACAATATTTTCATTTTGGGTCATTTAGGGCCCTCTATCGGTCAAACGGTTGCACTTCAGTATCTTTACTTCTGCAAATCTATTGGATGACATCAACTGAATGTCAAAATTTTATACTAAGTTTTACTGTTTAGAGGGCTCTACATGCTGGTAATGCATGACAATTTTGTGAAGCCACGAAAGAACTAAAGATGAGCAAATTACTCCTTCCTTCACCATTGTGTGAAGACCACCAACACATGACGCTATATTTGTTTCAGGACCAAGCAGTTATTCTGCTACCGTGATATTTGTCCCGGCATGGCTCGTCAGACAGTTTCCTTGGGGGTATCACCATCAAAACCGAAATACCCTAACCCTGAAACAAACAAGGTGTCATGTCGTTCGACTTTGAAAGTCGATGAGGGATATAGGCAACCAGTGGTGCCATCTGTAGATAATATGGTGCACTAAATCGCTTAGATGTGACCTACTTGGGAGCACAATACAACACATCTGTGCAAAAATAAAAGAAAACAGAAATATCAATTTCTGTTTTCTTTAAATTTGTACTTGGTAAAAAGTTATATACGAAAGAACTAAAGATGAGGAAATTAGTCATTCTTTCACCATTGTGTCAGGTATTTCGGTTTTAATACTGAGTCCCCCAAGGAAACTGCCTGATGAGTCTTGCCGGGGCAGATACCACGATAGCAGAATGGCTCCTTGGTTCTGAAACAAACAGAGCGTCATTTTTTGGTCGTTTCGTGACACAATGGTGAAGGAAGGAGCAATTTCCTCATCTTTAGTTCTTTCGTATATAACTTTTTACGACCAAGAACTGCACAGAAATCGATATTTCTGTTTTCTTCTATTTTCTACAGATGTAACATCTTGTGCTTCCAAGTAGGTCACATCTAAAGCGATTTAGTGCACTATAGTACCTACAGATAGCTAGGCTTGCCACTGGTTGCCTATTTCTCTCATCGACTTTCAAATTCGAACGACATGACACCTTGTCTGTTTCAAAGTTCGAGTATTCCGGTTTTAATACTGATATCCCCGAGAAAACTACCTAGTTCTTTCGTATATAACTTTTTACGACCAAACACCGCACAGAAATCAATATTTCTGTTTCATTCTATTTTGCATGGATGTGTCATGTCGTCGGGCTCTCAAGTAGGTCGCATCTGAAGCGATTTAGTGCACCAAACTACCTACAGATAGCGCCCCAGGTTGCCTATTTCCCTATATAGAACGACATGACAAGTTATTTGTTTCAGAGTTCGGATACTTCGGTTTTAATACTGTTACTTCCCAAGCCTGATGAGCCCTTCCGGGGCAGACACCACAATAGCAGAATGGCTGCTTGGTCCTGACACAAACATAACATCATGTTTTGGTCATCAATTAGACGGGTAAAACAGTTTTTTGAAATTATGAACAGTTTTCAGGTTATTGCATTTATTCTAGTTAAATGTTCCACCCTGTATATTTTAATTCATTAAAATTGTCATCATCATATTATATATTGCGCTTACAGTTTTTGGTCGGCATCAATTATAACATAAAGCTTTAGAGTATTTTTAGTAATGGCACAAACAGGAACCATGTGTGTTAAATGCCAATAGACAAAACTCAGCTTAAAATAGCCATTTATTAAATCCAGCTGCGTTTTCGCAGCCGTTATACATTTATAAAAATTATAGATTAATCTAGCAACCCATTAAATGTTAAATTATAACTTAATAAGGATACTGAATTAATAAACCAGTTGATTTTTCTTATTAGCTATTAAAATACCAAAAGCCACAATATTGGGTGATATAAATCATGATAATAGTCGTGAATTATAAAATCGAATAATTTTTGATGAACAGTCCAAAGAAGCGTACATTTCTCTAATGTATCCTTGACTGACGAAATGTTACCTTTAGTTACCGAGAAATAAGAAAGAAATAGTTTTCTTCAACTTATTTTTTCAAGAACTGCTTTAGTCTTTGATTTATAGTGCGGTTTGCATTACATTTTTAATACGCTTATAGATTTCTATTTCTGGAAAATGTTAACATAACACGCAATTTTAATTTTTATAAATTATTAAAACATTTCTGAAAATACAACAAAATTCTGTTGAAATGTCAACAAAATAAAATTAACTCTTAACTCTAATTATCCGTCATCGTTGATTTGTGAGAATATTCAAACATGTGATTCGGGAGCTACAACACAGTGACAACATGGGGTAACGGCGCGGTAACGACTCCACGCCGAATGCATCCGATGTGATCCGACTCCATAATATGTGTTTTGTTGCAATTCTCCAGCGACCATGATATGTTAGTTCGTAATTTATGTATTTCGAGTAGATTGGCGCATGACAGTTTTGAAATTCTGTTTGCAAACTATCTAGTGAATATCTATTGGTATTGTAAATAGTCTGAGGTTGCTCTTCGATCAAGTTACGCATAATAGCGTTAAGTTAACATAAATACCGTAAAATATCTTGTGTATACAAATGTATACACTTTTTCATTAATAGGTAATATAATATTTAAAAAGTTAGACAGGCGTTACTTGAATTAATGCTAATAAGCCAAAGGACATCGATAAGAAAAAAAAGAATGTATTTTTCAAATCCAGTGTAAATATGGTAACTCGTATACAGGGTGTTACGGGTTTGACTACAGATATTTTAACACGTGATAGCATGGACCATTTTACATGTTACTTGTTTATGGAGAGCGTAGGCAGAATGCTTATTTGGCGTCTAAAACATACCGAGAAAGATATCCTAACAGAAGGTGTCCTAATGGCAGACCATTTGTGGCGGTTTTACAAAGAGTTCGAGATACGGGGAGTGTAAACGTCCGTCAAACTAATCAGGGGCCTGAAAGGCAAATAACACCCGAAAATGAGAAACATATTTTAGCATTAGTGGAAGCAAACCCTGGTTTGAACACTCGAGAAATCTCGCGACAAGTTGGATTGTCTAATTGGATCATTCATCGCACCCTTCTGTGCCCTTATCATATGCAGCAAGTACAGGCGTTGACTTCAGAGGACTTACCCCGAAGAAGAGAATTTTACCGGTGGTTTCTCCGAAAAAACCAAAAACATGAAAATTTTACTTTAAACATACTGACAACCGATGAATGTTGTTTTAAGAAAGATGGAAATTTAAATTATCATAACACTCATACCTGGGCTCAAGAACATCCACACATGATTCAACAAGGCCGATTTCAGTAACGGTTTGCAATAAATATTTGGGCTGGAATAATCCACAATCGGACCTTTAAGGCTACCAGAGGCGTTTAGCAGGAGAGGCATACCTCCAATTTTCAACTAATTATATTTCTAATTCCTTTAGCTCAGCGAGCCAGTGCCTGGTTTCTTAATAATGGAGCTCCTGTCCACATTCATAGGAAAGTATTACAACATCTGGATAACACGTTTAATAATAGGTGGATAGGTCGAAATGCTCCAGAACCTAGAAAATGGCCTCCGAGATCACCAGATCTAAACCCCCTTAATTTTTACTTTTGGAGCCACATGAAAACACTAGTGTGTAATAGGGTTGAAATTAAAGATGAAGATGACCTAAAAAACATATTTTTGCTGCAGCCGAAATTATATTAGTCAAATTAGACAAAAACCTAACGTTCTTGAATCTGTTAAAGAAAATTGGCTAATATGCTTGCTAAGATCATATTCTTTATTAATTTTTGGAAATTAATAAACTTAATTAGGGTTGCGCAGTTAAAAACTATACAAATAAATAATTTAATAAGTTTTAATAACAGGTTTTTTTACAATTTTTTTTATACACGCCGATATTTTGCTAACAAACCACAATTTATTAAAAAAATAGTTCATACATTCCAAAAAAAAAATAATCAAAATTAAATAATTGAATCGTTTTGAAATCTACAGGTTTTTTTATACTTCTTTGTTGACAAAACGCAGGTGATGAGATTGTCATCACATTGATGTTCAAGCAATGTTTCCATGTTGTGTTGAAGTTAGTTGAAACATTCTCCAAAATTAAACATTTTAAAATTAAATATCTCGAAAACTCTTTCGAATTTACCGATGGTTTATAAGAATATTTTGTTTAAAATCGTTCATACTATCCAATGTTAAAATGTTTGTGGTCAAATCCCTAACACCCTGTATAAGTCCGTAAATTTAGAGTTAGCATTTAGTTTACAGTTGAAAACGATTATAGATAGTTTTCATTCGAAACGTTGTGAAACCGAAATACTAAAAACAATGCAAGTTTAGAACATCGCTTTATGAATGGCGAAATTTTCTTATAATCTTATATATATATATATATATATATATATATATATATATATATATATATATATATATATATATATATAAATGTCTACCGCAATAAAAGCATTTGCTTGACTAGTGCGATTGTCGATATTAATATTTGTCAGTGGATTTAAATTTGTGTTTTTTGCTATCGAATTTTTTTGAGTTTGCTGCCATATATTATAATCAAACCATTTTTTTTTAAGTTACTCTTTTGATATTTCGGAACATCGGCAAGTATTCTTTTTATTATTATCGGTTTTTATTTGACTAATCAATTTCTAACCTGCAAGCAATTTCATATAATGACACCTTATCATATCCTATATTTTCATTTACTTATTAAGATAATTTTGTACAAAATGCCTGGAAAAATACTGCATAGGCAAGCCCAGCCATTGGTGCTTCACATCTGTGAAGATTTTGAGTTGGAGAAAAGCAATGGAGGACCTTTAGGACCTGTAACATCTGTTCAAGAGGTAAATAACTTTTTTCAAGATACAAAAGACGAAATATTTTTTAAATAAAAATTATCGAATTTTAGAGGGTCGCAGCTACTTTAAGAGTTTCTCACAAGACTCTTTATTCCATTCGAAAAAGGAAAAAAACAAACAGTTCTTTCTTTACCTCGAAATTCTAAAAGCAAACGTTACTTAAAAGCCAAGACAACTGATTTACCCGAAAGATCCAAAATGGATGTTCATTAATATATACATTATATGACATGTACAAAGACATTAAGTTTCCTTTAGTTAGTGACTAATATTTCTCCCAACCAACCCAATTTAAATGACGGTGCTGATAACGAATTTTTTTAGGAAAACATTTAACTATTAAGGGCCCAAATAAACAGCTAAAAATTAAAGAAATTGTACATATTGATGATAACTCTCTGGGTAGTCTGCTAAATGAATTGGGCTTTAAATTTAGAAAGGATGATAACAGAAGAGCATGAATTGAAAAAACTCATATTTCTTCTCGTAGAGCATGATTTTTACGTAAATATATGAATAATATTTCTAGTGTATATCAGCGATAATTGATTTTCCTAGACGAAACAAGGATTTATGCCAAAGGAAATAGAATAATGTCATGGCAAGATTAAAACAAAAAAAGTCTACGAAAGCCAGAAGGGTATGGTGGTATAGTCAAAAGCAGTGTTATCGTGCGGGTCATACGATTTATCAACGACAAACTTTTTTTTAAGTTTGTTTTTCTTTTATTAGGAGTAATCATATCTTCCGCATAAAATCCGAAAAATGAATTAGATAGACCTATGATATTTTCATATGAAAAAAGAGGATAAACATATAAATACCAGCAGTTGCAAAAATCTTTGAGCGATGTCACTTTAAAGTCAGATTGACAAGTCAGTGACAAAATGAGTAATAGAAAACAATTTTCGGGTTTTTTGCATCCACAAGCACAAAAATGATACTAAGTCTAATAAAATATTACGAAAATGAAAATTCACCGGCCAATATCCAGGAGACAGTAGAAAAAGCTCTGGGAATCGGTATAAGGACTGTGCAGAAAATTGTGCATGAAAAAAAGCATAATTTACTACCGAAGAAGATTAAGAAATGTACACGAAAGAAGACTTAAGTGACAATGTAAAAATGGATGTTCGTAATGCAATCTAGGTGCAAGTTTACTGTTTTCTTCAACATCCAAAAGTATGGACTACCATGATAATATGAACTGTGAACTATTTGAAAGGTGGTTGACATAACAACTGATTCCAAATTTAGATGCTCCATCTTTAATAATTCTGGACAATGCATCTTATCAATCAAGAATCTTAAATAAACAACCTACTTCATCCTGGAAGAAAAGTGATATTTATGACTGGCTAATAAAACAAAAACAAATTCCTTTACCCAATATGCTGAGAGAGAGAGAGAGAACTTCTTTTAATGGCAATATCTATAAAAAAAACAACAATATATGCCGTAGATGAAATATTATGTGAAAATGGACATGAGGTTTGACGACTGCCGCCATACCATTGCCAGTTTAATGCAATAGAATTAATATGGGCTGGGGCAAAATCATATTACGAAAAACACGTGAACGATGGTCTTACATCAGATGAAGTGCAAATTGTTTGGCAAGATTCATTAAATTATATTACGCCGAAGTACTGGAAGCAATCTGTGGAACATACGGAGAAATTAACATCGGATTGGTGGAATCGAGAAGGAGTTCTAGATATCGAAATAGCACCAATGATCATTGCGCCATTTGAGGACGACGCAGAAGATGAGGACTTTTTAAGTGATGATGATATTTTTTAGTATATAATATTAAAAAGTTTCTGAAGGATTATATTAGTCTTTGACGTGTATAAATCATAAATTGCATTATGAACATCCATTTTTGCATTGTAACTTAAGTCTTTTGCCTTTGGATTTTTTCGTGTACATTTCTTAATCTTCTGCGGAAGTAAATTATGTTTTTTTTTTCATGCACAAGTTTCTGTACATTCCTTATACCGATTCTCAGAGCTTTTGCCACTGGCTCCTGGATATTAGCCAGTGAATTTTAAATTTTTTTTTATTAGATTTGACACCATTTTTATGCTTACTTTTTTAGTACATTTGTAATTTTGTAGGTAACAAATAAATAATTATAGAATACTTGTTCCAATTTTAAAGCGTGTTTAAAATAAGTAAATTTTTTGATTAATTATAAGACAAAATTTGATATATAAAAATCAGTAAAATCGCTTTACCAGAAACTCGGGGCTAAAAAAAAAAAAATATATATATATATATATATATATATATATATATATATATATATATATATATATATATATATATATATATATATATATATATATATATATATATATATATATATATAGACTGAAATTTGAAGAAATCGGATAAGTAGTTTTTTAGCTATACCGGGAACAGAGAGACTGACGGACAGACATATCTACAGACAGACGGAATTGATAAAACATGTGTTCCGGGATCTAGGGACCATTAGATGTAAAGATCTGAAATAATCTAACGAGGGAAGTAATAACTAATTATCTTGTATTTTTAACAAAAGTGTATAATATTTTTGCAAAATAAATTTTTTTTGTTATCACAATACAAAAAAACACAAGTTTTCTTTGTACAGGGGTGGCCCACATTTAAATAAATGACACTGTATAAGTGGTTAGATTTTTAGGTCAAGCGGGACTCATAATTTTTGGTGATTTCACTCACTCACTTTCATTAAGTGGCTTCCTTCCGACTTTATTAAAATTATTAATTTTTATTTTTGCCAACAAAAAAATTTTAACCAAATACATATTTAGCGAATTTTCTTATTTAGTCCCTCGACATTTAATATATAAAATAATGTTAAGTGGCTATCTTAATCATATTGCGTAATATAATAAAAAAACTATTTTCTTTCTCCCTGTATATTTGTAAACAACCCATCGAGATTTAATAGCTCAATAAAAGAATCACACAACATTTTGGTATTCACTGTGTTTTCTGATTTGATTCATAATGTTGGTGACCTTTGAACCCGCACGATAAGACCGCATTCGACTATAAGAATGTTATCATTCTTCATCCTGAATCTTCAAAAGGTTTTGTTCAGAATGCCAGCTTATCGTTCTGTTCAAAATCAATGACAATGGATTCCCATGGTGAAATTAATAATAGTATATTTACTAAATGTGTCTCGACTCAAATAATTCCAAATTTAGAAGAGTCATCTTTAATAGTAATTGACAATGCGCCTTATCATAGTGTTCTTATAGAGAAACAACCTACATCTACCACTACAAAAGTAGACATAATAAAATGGTTAAAAAAGAACAACTTCACATTTGATACAAAATCTTTTGAAACCCGAGTTGCTACATTTAGCAAAAATGAATAGAAAAGAGAATGTTTATGCAATTGACGAATTACATTACAATTAAGACAACATGGTCATGAAGTTTTAAGACTTCCACCATACCATTGGGACTTTAATGCCGTTGAACTAATCTGGGCCCATGCTAAGTCGTATTACAACAAACATGTGGTAGAGGTGATCATGGCGATGAAAAAGTTCTTGGTATGTGGGACGAGGCATTGGGACAATGTACTGCAGAAGTATGGGAGAACTGTGTGGGACACATTGAAAAACTAATTACGAACTGGTATGAAAGAAAACATTATAATTGACATTGAAGTTGAACCAGTTATAATAAATACTAGTGAAGCTTTAGATTCAGAAACTGATGTTTATGATTCAGTATAATTTGTGTATAGTTTGTAGGTACCTTTTGTATTTTACTAATTTATTTTGCCTCAATAGATTTGTGTTTAGTCAATTTTTTTCTTGTAATGAACTTATTTTGAAGTAGGTATTAAATAAAATCTTAATATTATGTTATGTTAAAAAATAAAGTTAATAAAACGTAATACGAAAAATGGGGAGGATTTTTTAATATACAGAAACAAAAGTAGCGAAATACAATTGATTTGGTACAATTTTTAGCTTGCTATTATGTTATTTAAAAAGATAAACTTGATGTTGGTAAAATATTCAGTATAATGTAAAAATTAATTGTGTTAAGCTATTTCTATTGAGACGAAATTTCACGCAGAACACGTAGTTTTAAATTACGGATTAAACATTTCAGGTTTCGAACCTCTAAGGCTGTACACCCAGCGTATTTTCGAACTCGCCCGTTAGCGCATATGAACACAGGACCTCTTTTGACTTTTTCACATAAACATTTTGATTTGATTCATAGGGATTTGATGACGTAGTTTATGTGACGCACGGGTAATCACAAAACGCGACGACGGTATATGATTGAAAAAAATATATATTTCCACTTATTTCAATTTACTTGATATTTAAGAAGAATCAAAATTATTGTCCAGCAAACTATTATAAATAAACCATAATTATTCTTTCTTAAAAAATCAGACTAATGAAGGATTTGTATTTGTATTTCCTATAGTGGTTATATCTCGGGTTATCTACGCTATGGTTGAAAAAAAACCATTTCAACGAACCTGAAACTCAGAAATCTATCTCTGTTTCAAAGGTTAACAAGAGGCAAACCACAATAATTATAAATCAATCAACATTAAATAATGGCTTCTTAAAAATCAGACTAATAAAAGGTTTTATTGGTATTTCCTGATCAAAATCCTGAAGTTTTTTCTCGGCAAACAATAAAGATAATCTTTTCTTAGTCATGTGAAATTTATGATTTCATAGGATGGTCATTAAAAAAATATTTCAATTTAAAACTCTACGTCTGGTTACTTGATTTATATCAGCTGCTATTAGGCATCTTGGGATTCAGTTCCTAATAAAAAAATCATCACGAATATTAAACCGTGTAATCTGATTAAAGTTATGATATATAAATTATCTTGAATTATCATTTTTAACGCATGAGCAGAGAAGCCAGTAATTTCCATAAATTTATCTAGTTCCCTGAAGGCTGTTAATATAATATTGGCTAATAAAATGCAATATGATTTATGAAGAGCAGGGGCGTGCAGTCCATGGAAGCAAGGGAAGCAGTGCTTCCCCAAAAAAAATTACAAAACATCTTCTAAAATGTAATTTTTGAAATAAGAAACCAATAATTTAGTTTATATTAAAAATGCTAACATATTATCTTAATTATCAAGTCCATAATAAATGCGGCCGTGACTCCGACCGAGCCACAATAGAAAATCGAATAGAACCTACGCGGGCCGCTAGCTTCTCTGCAGACAAGTCCTGTATGCTTGATTTCTTGTGAATCGAGCCAGAGATTATTGAACTTTCCACTGGCAGTTTGCAATTTTTGCATTTCAGTCGCGTGCTTTAAGTGGGGGCGGAAGCTATCGTTGGAGTAGGTTCTTTGTTTGAACGGCTATCCGTGTGCTGTGTGATACCTACGTCGCATCGTGCATGGTGCGATATGGAAGACAGTAATACGGACGTGGATATGCAAATCACGTCAACTTCGGCTGTCGGTAATAACGTTGAAAATGTTGGAGAATTTAGTAAGAAGAGTGTGTGTGAATGTGTGGTGTGTGTCTTAATAATAAAGGGATTTTCAACATTAAACTTCGCTGATAAGCTTCAAATAATTTCCAGAGGAAGGGCAAAACCGCCCGTAAAAAATTTAACCACAAAAATGAAAAACTGTATTAGACATTTTTATCCGGAAAAACAATACGAATAATTTAAATGGCTAAGAGGGTGTGAAAATGTAAGTAAATTATTTTGTTGGCCATGTTTACTTTTTGAAAATGAAAAAGGTCTCTGAAATAAAACTGGTTTTTCCACAATTTAAAACATTTTCCATAAAGCTGTAAAGACACACATTATGTCCAAAGCGCATTTGCAGGCCGTCATAAAAGAAAAACTCTTCGGCAAAAACAGAATTGAATACGCCCTTAATAAACAGTTGGAAATTAGTCACCGCTATCACAATGAACTAGTCGATAAAAATAGGCCAATATTAAGAAGACTTATCGATGTTGTTTGTTTTCTCGGACAGCACGAATTGGGATTTAGAGGTCATGACGAAACAAGGGTTTCTTCAAATAGAGGAAGTTTTCAAGAGTTACTTAGTTTAATTGGAGCAGTCTAGCGTTTTTCTTCGAACGTCGAATCAAATCCAGAATGATTTAATTTCCGCTGTTGCAACCATTATTCTAAAAAGAATTAAGTAGGAGATTGGCGAGGCGCGGTTCATTGCTATTGTTCTGGACGAAACAACTGATATCACTAATTTTAGCCAATTATCTATAGCAATACGCTATGTTAAAATAGACGGAAGTATTCAAGAGCGATTTTTAGGTCTTAAGAATGTGTCCGAAAATCGTACAGCAGATGCATTATATACCGTAGTTTATAACGTTGCTAAAGAAATTAATGGAGAGAAAAAATTAGTTGCTCAAAGCTATGATGGAGCTGCAGTGATGGCAGGACAATTAGGGGGTCTGCAAGTTAAAGTTCGAGAAACTTTCCCAAGTGCTGTGTTTGTCCATTGTTTTGCTCATAAACTAAGTTTAGTTTTATCCCAGTCCTTTAATCACATTAAAGAGTGTAAAGTATTTTTCGTTACTGTAAGTGGCAACGTACACAAGCCTTGGACTCCATTGTCCACAAACGATTGCCCAAAGTAGCTCCTACTAGGTGGAACTATAATGGAAGACTTGTGTTAACAGTATCTGAAAATCGTGAATCACTTATTGAACTATTTGAGAATATAATAGAAAATAATGAAACGTGGGACTCAGAAGCAATAAATAGTTCGAGGGGGTTTTTGGACTGTTTGAAACGAGATTTTAATTTTAATTATTTGTTGAACATATTTTCAGAAATATTTCCATTCTCGGACAATGTTTTTAATATATTACAAACTAAAACAAATGATATTGCTTTTTGCCTAAAAAAAGTGGATAATTTTAAGTCTAAGATGACCTCTTTTGGGAGAAAACGATGACGCTAAATGTAGAGCCACAAGCCAAGCGTCTTCGAACAGACAAGGTGGGAGATGTTCAAACATCATACAGACGCCTCTTTTATGAAATAATCGATCAAATTCAGCAACAAATAAACTATAGATTTAACGGTTTAAATGATTTTAAATCCCCCGAGCTCTGCAATTTTGATGCATTTAAAGGAAAAACTTTTCCAGAAGATGCGTTTACTTCTTCTTCATTATGGCCAGTTCTTCGACCGAGTGTTACTGCGATTTGAACTAAAAGTGATTATTTTTGCCTTCCTCTCTAAATAAGAAGAAATATTTCTAATATAAAAATAAAATATAAATTAAATTTCCCTAAATTTTTCTCCCGATCTAGAAAAATTCTGCCACAAGATTAGTTTATCGATTTTAATAGGAATACCTTCAATTGTTTGACAAGAATAATAAAGCAGGGGTTCGCAAAATGTGGTCCACATAACACTAGTCGTACGCGGGTTTCAAAGCAGGGACGTACACAACATGGCGGATCGTGGATTTAAGAACGGGTGAAGCGCAATCCCAAGTAACGCAAATTAGCTGATAAGCTTTTTTGTCTAACAGTTAGCCATAAAAGACACATAAAAACCAGAGATCTGTCAAATTTTGGCAAATGATTCTTGGTTTGTTTTCTAGCCATAAAAGCTCGCTTCGAATTAGATTTTTTGGCTCCAAAAGTAGCAGTTTTTAATGTAAATAGGCTATAGCATTATTATTTGGCCAAAAAATATCTTTTATAGGGTAATTAAACCTCCAACTTTTTTTTGTAATATTGGATGGCCTAAAAGTAGAAATATCTGTTAATTTTGTTGCCACAACATAACCAGATATAGTCTAGTAAGTATTGAAGTTAAATTATAGTAAGCATAGCTATTTAAAATGCCAGAATATGGCTTTTTTAATCAATAGAAATCGAGGTCAGAATATAATCAATAAGCAGGCACTTTTCCCAATTCCAACCAAACATATTTTAGCAAGTATTTAAGTTTAATTATAGTAATAAGAATGCCAGATTACGACATTTTAAGACAACACAAATTGAGAGGAAATATGGCTTTTATTATCATATTTTTGTTATAAATATATAATAATGCCAAAATATGCCTCATTTTCAAATTTACGTTTATAACCTATAAAAGTATACTTAACCAAACTAAAGATATATTTAGAAAAACGAAATATAAATTATTTACCAAACAAACTGTCAAATAAAAAAATTAAATATTCCACCACATATCGTCGTTTAATTTTGTGACGCTGGCTGCTGGGTCTTAAATTAGCCATTTTTGGCGAGTACTAAAAGCAAAACAAGTAGGCATTTTTATTGGCAAGTTTTTAGTAAATTTTGCTACATTTTGGCTACATTTGAAAAGTATTGCCATTTGATAAATATTTACTTACAAAATGGCCAATTTCAAGGAATATTTGCTTAAAAAATAACCCAAAGCTTTGGTTGGAATTAAAATTAGACTAATTTCCTAGCAGCCATTACTTGACCACTTTAAACAAACATATTCTTGCTACCTATAAATACGTATTTTCATGCATGTTTTTTTTTACGTCATGAACCCTTTAATCATTTATCTTAGTAAAATGCATTTCCAAACTAAAAAATAAAAAAAAATATTTGTAGAAATCGAAATTTTTAGTTTCAAGAAGGGACGCGTGTTTTTCAGGCCTATCTTAGATTCTTTTAACAGTAAAAGTTCCTTCGCAAGTGTTTTTTGTCCCTACCAACCGTCAAACCATGATTTGTTATCTTTGCATTTCCTCTTGGCTCATAAATTCTTACACTGATTGGCTCTGTCAATACTATTTCTACATAATTTGAAACAATTGATGATTTATCATATAAATGAAGAAAAGGCAAAAATGGGAAATTATTTAGGTAAATTTCGAAAAAAATGTTACTCAAATTTCGGCTAAAAAAGCTCGATTTTAAAGTAAAAAAGTAGCTAATAAACCCAACCATAAAATCAAAAGAGAGGGTCGTATACCAATTGGCCATTTTTACCCATTATGGCCAAATTATTATTCCCCACTTTAGCCATATTTCCGTCTTTATACTGTAATCATGTCATCATTATTTCTACGAATTAACTCTATCAGCTTCTTCAACACTTCTAAATTTGCCGGTGTCGGGCGTTGTTTCCTTGGTTTAATGGTTTTGGTCATGATAACTTTTACCATTGATAAAGGAACTTTAGTTAAAAAGCACTTTTCTCCCAGACTTTCATTTTGATTATTTCCTTTCTTTCAAAGAGATAAATGTTTTTTTTAATATCACTTCCGGATGCACTATTACTATAATTTGTCCAATAATTCGGAAAAAAATCTGAAACTTATCCAGTTTCATCCTTATTTGACTCCGATCCGATCAACATTTCTATACAAAAGCTAAAAAACAGGAAATCTTCCATTCATCTTGCATCGTAAAAACTTCCAACAAAAACAAGAAAATTAGTTCGTTTTAATGTCCTAAAATTTACCAAAATCCATTGATAGTTAAAAAATACAAAGCAAATACTAACCACTTTGCTTTTATCTTCTCATAAGGTTACTAATGTCCTATCTGTTTGTATATTTACTAATGATTTTAATCCTTATATAATCACGACACCAAAAATGTTTACTTTTTCACTTATAAAGGAATTATTAAATAGCCTCTATTTTTATTGCCAGGTCGTTTACTTTACGAATTCTGACACCTTTATTGACGCGTTATTGTCCTGATTTTACAATAATCTTTGTGTACACAGCATAAAAGCTTTTTTGTCATCAATGGACGGCACTTCTCTTTATCAATGAATACGCTTATAACAATAATTATTGTGTAGGATATTTGATGCTTTTAATTGGTGCTTTAACATTACATAACAAAACAAAAGTCGCCGTAAGATGTATAGAATGTCCTATTTTCAATAATTTTATTTATAAGGTATGTCAGTTGTTATTGAAGATAGCGGGATGCTGTAAAGAAAATTTTCATGCCATTCTTCGTTTTTAAAATACAGAGCGAAATTGAAAATTTCGTTTCGTTTTTTCAGCCACCTTCCTACCTCATTAATATTACAAGCTAATGAAAAAGGAAAAACTAATTATTACAGAGTTTTTACGTAGAATTCAATGGCGTATTTAGTTTTTTTCTAGGGGCCTCAAATACTGAATCACAGACCAAACACGTTGAATTTTTATCAAAATGTTCACCAGTCATCTCCATATGACCCTTAATTTTCGACGAGAAGTTGAAGGCAATTGGGCAACTAGTTTTTTAGCTGTGCTAATGCTTCGTCGATGGGAATACTGGGATATAACGATTGGACATCTAGGTTTGCTATGATATCGTTTTTTTCAAGGACGATATCTCGTATAATTCGAGTGAAATGCTCCGAGTTTTTTACAAATGAGTCAGCTTTTTCTACAGCTGGTTGCATAATTTTAGAAAGGTATTTCTTCAGTTTTTGTAGCGGCGAATTAACAGTACTACCAATAGGTCTGATGGGCGCCCCTGGTTTGTGTATTTTTGGTAAACCATAGAGTTTAAGACATCTGCTCGACTTTTCCCGTGGTATGATTTTTTGTTGAATTTCGGGGTTTATTGGTGAACTTTTTATTTTATTCTTAGTTGTTTTTTCTAGGTACGTTGTCGGGTCCTTCGGAACAGGCCTATAACAATTGTCTTGTAGGATATCCTGCATTTTTTGTACGTAATCTTGAGTATTCATAACCACAGTTGCGTTTCCTTTATCTGCTGGAAGGATTGTGATGTCTTTATTTTTTCGAAGGTTTATTAGGACCCTTTGTTCAGTGGCATTTAGGTTTTGTTTTGGTGTGTTGCTTGATCTCAAGATTCTTGCCACCTCTTGTCGAATCTCCTCTGCTTTTGTTTCTTCAGAGGAGTGCAGGACAGCTTCCACTCCAGCTATTATTCCTTCTTTAGAGATTTCCCTAGGAGATATTGCAAAATTAAAACTCTTGCTCAGTACGGATTTTTCACTTTCTGAGAGACTGTAGGATGATATATTACGTACTAATTTCTCGACGTCTACTGATGATCCTTGTGGCTGACTCGACCTTCTTAGAAGATTGTCATACTTTTTCGAAAGTTTATCTGTCTTAATATTCTTATTTGATTCGGTTCGCCAAAAAGCCAAAGTTTCTATGCGATTCTACAATAAAGGGTGAATGTGAAAATGTTACTTAGTTTAAGCTGTAACTTTAAAAGTTCTTTCTCTATCTCGGCTAGTTGTTTTCTAGTTTGATGGATTTGTTCTTTTAATAACGCCTTACTAACGTTTTGAAGTATGGTGTTAGTTTTTCTAGTTTTAGTATGATAAACTGTATAAAAACTGTTTTTTTCAGAACGACAGTAGTGAACGGATGTACACCCGGAATGAAAACACATTGTATTTTTCCATCCGTGAAGGACTAAAAATCAATATATATATATATATATATATATATATATATATATATATATATATATATATATATAATAAAATCTAAAATCACTTCTTAAGGAATGTAAAACTTCTTACTGGCAAGTCCTTACTTTTGTAATAAATAAATATATATATATATATATATATATATATATATATATATATATATATATATTTATATATTATATATATATATATATATATATATATATATATATATATATATATATATATATATATATATATATATATATATATATATATATATATATATATATATATATATATATTATATATATATATATATATATATATATATATATATATATATATATATATATATATATATATATATATATATATATATATATATATATATATATATATATATATATATATATATATATATATATATATATATATATATTATATATATATATATATATATATATATATATATATTATATTATGTATGTATGTATTTCGTCTACGGCGTATATTGTTCGTTTTTTAATAGATTTTGCCATTAAAAGGCGTTCTAGTTTCAGCATATTGGGTAAAGGATTTTGTTTTTGTTTTATTAGCCAGTCATGAATATCACTTTTCTTTCAGGATGAAGTAGGTTGTTTATTTAGGATTCTAAGATGATAAGATGTATTGTCCAGATTGAAAATCGGTAAAATCGCTTTACCAGAAACTCGGGGCTAACGAAAATATATATATATATATATATATATATATATATATATATATATATATATATATATAAAAAGTAACCTAATTATTGGGGTATCGGTCCTATTTTAGGGCTAGATTTAAATTGCTTTTAAGCTACGCCAAGCTTTCGGTAATGATTATTACCTTCTTCAGGGCTGCAATATGAGAAGAAATTTGTTTTTTATCTCTGTATGCACATTAATTAGAAATTGAGGATTTTTAGAAATTAGAATCTTAGAATTTTATTCTAAGATGATAAGATGTATTATCCAGAATGATTAAAGATGGAGCATATAAATTTGGAATCAGTTGAATCAGAAATTGAAAATTTCGTTTTTTCCGCCACCTTCCTACCTCATTTCTATTACAAGCTAATGAAAAAGGAAAAACTAATTATTATAGAGTTTTTACGTAGAATTCAATGGCGTATTTAGTTTTTTTCTAGGGGCCTCAAATACTGAATCACAGACCAAACACGTTGAATTTTTATCAAAATGTTAACCAGTCATCCCCATATGACCCCTAATTTTCGACGAAAAGTTGAAGGCAATTGGGCAACTAGTTTCTTAGCTATGCCTCGCCCCAGAAGGTGAATGGCGATTACAAACATTTAATTCGCCGCCATTTTGCTCTGCCATTTGGAATTCGTTCCACAATTTTACCAGTTGATCTGCATATTTGTACCAAAATATTACCTGCATAATGCTTAATATTTGTGCAAAAATTGAGGTATTTACCTGGGTGAGTAGTTTTTTTAGTAATAATTTTTAACATTTCACTGGTGCGCCATCTTGTATTTTTACCAAAATGATTATTATTATATTACTAGATTATCCCCATGTGAATTTTTTGATCAAGTCAATCGAGTGGTTTCTTAGCTCTGCCCCGAAAAGGCAGACAGACCGACAGACAGACCGACGGAATTGCGACATCATGTTTGTTTGGCATCTAGGGATCCTAAAACGTGCGTAAAACCTGCGAGATAATTTGTTCACAACCACAATCTTTTCGTTTTACTAGGGAAGTAAAAATGACATGCTTCCTATGTAGTTATGACCCTCCAAAAGCAGTGTTATCGTGCGGGTCATACGATTTATCAATGACAAACTTTTTAAGTTTGTTTTTCTTTTATTACGTGTAATCATATCTGTCGCATAAAATCCGAAAGATGAATTAGATAGACCTATGATATTTTCATATGAAAAAAAAGGATAAACATATAAATACCAGCAGTTGCAAAAATCTTTGAGCGATGTCACTTCAAATTCAGATTGACAAGATGACAAGTCAATGACAAAATGAGTAATAGACAACAATTTTCGGTTTTTTTTGCATACACAAGCGAAAAAAATGGTATTAAATCTAATAAAATATTAGGAAAATGAAAATTCACCGGCCAATATCAAGGAGACAGCAGCAAAAGCGGTATAAGGACTGTGCAGAATATTGTGAGCGAAAAAAAGGATAATTTACTACCGAGGAAGATCTAGAAATATACACGATAAAAGCCAAAGACAGAAGACTTAAGTGACAATGTAAAAATGGATGTTCGTAATGCAATTTACGATTTATACACATCAAAAACTAATATAACCCTTCAAGTTTAAAAAGAAGCTTTAAAAAATCGAGGCATATTGGAAATTGGACTAAACATCGAAAAGTATGGACTACCATGATAATATGAACTGTGAACTGTTTGGTTAAAAGAACAACTGATTCCAAATTTAGATGCTCCATCTTTAATCAACCTGGACAATACATCTTATCATCTTAGAATCTTAAATAAACAACCTACTTCATCCTGGAAGAAAAGTGATATTCATGACTGGCTAATACAACAAAAACAAAATCCTTTAACCAATATGGTGAAACTAGAACTTCTTTTAATGGCAAAATCTATTAAAAAACGAACAATATACGCCGTAGATGAAAATGGACATGAGGTTTTAGGACTGCCGCCATACCATTGCCAGTTTAACGCAATAGAATTAATATGGGCTGGGGCAAAATCATATTACGAAAAACACGTGAACGATGGTCTTACATCAGATGAAGTGCAAATTGTTTGGCATGACTCATTAAATTATATTACGCCGGAGTACTGGAAGAAATCTGTGGAATAAAATGGAATAAAAATCGGTAAAATCGTTTTACCAGAAACTCGGGGCTAACGAAAAAATATATATATATATATATATATATATATATACATATATATATAAAAAGTAACCTAATTATTGGGGTATCGGTCCTAATTTAGGGCTAGATTTAAATTGCTTTTAAGCTACGCCAAGCTTTCGGTAATGATTATTACCTTCTTCAGGGCTGCAATATGAGAAGAAATTTGTTTTTTATCTCTGTATGCACATTAATTAGATATTGAGGATTTTTAGAAAAAATAGGTAGAAAATTGTACTCACTGCTTTGCAATTAGTATCGATAACTTCTTGCGAAAAATAAACACACTTTGACCTTAACATTAAAATTAGATTTTACATACTGGCAGGAATTCCTGTTCTCCATATATTTTTATATTGAAATACGAAGCAAGTAAATTTCTTATGTAGGTTTTTTTGTAAAGAATGTTATAGTACGTTCTGTCAGGATGATTGAAACACAGATCTAGGATTTAGCTATGTAATCACATCGATATACATCCAGATACAAAGAAAAATCAGTAGCTGAGAAATATCTTAATCAAACCAGAACAAGTATGAATTAAACGTCGAATTTATGCCTACGAAAAACTACTCGAATTGAAGAGACTGACTATAGAAAGGTATATGGATATAATACGTACAAATACTTATATTTTTTAAAAGGAAAATTCTGTGTTATTTAAACTATTATTGTTGTTCGTATAATTGTTCAGACTGAGTAAATTTGAATAAATAGAACTAAGGTCTTCGATATCAGCTCTCTTATTTAACGAATTAGGATTCAGAAATATTTCCACCATTTCCAGAAACAGTCTCTTGTTATAATTAGTTTCCTTACATAATATCTGGGTATCATTAAAGTTGAATAAGTGCCCTGATTGATTTGGGTGTTCTGAAAGTGCACAAGTATTTTTCATTAATCTACATTCGCTTTTATGCGAAGTTATTCTGTCTTTTAGGACCCTCGAGGTTTGGCCTATGTGAATACCCTCACACTCTGAACAAGGAACACTATATACAATGTTTGATGTTTTTTGTATTTCATCCCTATCTTTTAATTTTGTAAAAGTGTTGCCTACTATTTTATTATGTTTAAAGGCGATTTTAATTGAAGGATCATACTTGAACAACTTGGTTATTTTTGTTGAAATTTCTTTTATGTAAGGTAACGAAAAATAGTACCTCGGTCTATTTTGAGAATCGAAGGCACTGATGTTGGGACTTATTCCTTCATTTCTCTCTCCAGGGTTGATTATTGGAGCTGTGTTATATAATAGTTTTTTTAATAACTTTTGTGGATATGAATTCTTGAGGAGAATATCATACAATCTTTTTAAGTTTTTTCTAAGTAGACTAGGGTGAGAAATCCTTTCAATACGTGTTTTTAGAGCCAATACTAGATTGATCTTTATTTTTTTGGGGTGGTTGGAATGGAAATTAAGATATCTACCAGAACTGGTAGGTTTTATGTACCAGTCTAGTAAAATCTGGTTGTTGTCATTCCTAATTAGTTTGGTGTCCTGAAGAAGGTAATAATCATTACCGAAAGCTTGGCGTAGCTTAAAAGCAATTTAAATCTAGACCTAAATTAGGACCGATACCCCAATAATTAGGTTACTTGTTGTTCAACTAGTCGGTCAAGACTACCCTTCTCTTATATATATATATATATATATATATATATATATATATATATATAAATATATATATATATATATATAGTGTGTCTACTTAGGTTCTCTACATATGGGAAACTTTTTTGTTAGTAGTTTTACGGAAAAAAGTTACTCTTTATAAAAAGTTGTGCTTTCTGACAAAATAATATTAAAATATTCAAACTTGAGATTGCATGTACAGGGTGGTCAAAAATTCCAAAAAATCGAAATTGACTCAAAAGAAAAGTACCTTTAATTTTTATTTTATAGCAAAATGTAATACAAAATCTTACTTAGAATAAAAAAACATATCTAGCACTAGATTCGTTGCTTCCTATCTGAAATCACTTTTTAAGGAATGTAAAACTTTGGCTTCTTACTGGCAAGTCCAGTTTCTTACTTTTGTTCTTACCTACATACCAGCAATAAAATTTCGTTATTTCGACACCTATATATATATATATATATATATATATATATATATATATATATATAGATATATATATATATATATATATATATATATATATATATATATATATATATATATATATATATATATATATATATATATATATATATATATATATATATATATATATATATATATATATATATATATATATATATATATATATATATATATATATATATATATATATATATATATATATATATATATATATATATATATATATATATATATATATATATATATATATATATATATATATATAGCCAGTATTTTTCGCAAGCATGGCCCTTAATTTTAGGCTGAAATTTCAAGAAATCGGATAAGTAGTTTTTTAGCTATGCCGCGAACAGACAGACTGACGGACCCTTAAAACCCTTAAACGTAAAGATCTGAAAAAATCTCACGAGGGAAGTAATATCTAATTATCTTGTGTTTTTAACAAAAGTGTATAATATTTTTGTTTGTTATCACAATACAAAAGGTTGTAAGTTATGTCATCTCTTCTTTTTTATCATATTTTTTCGGGCATTAGTAAAAAGAAGAATTGCAATGTTGCCACATTGCTTGTTCGAGACCATTTCGAATAAAAAATCCGAATACGGAAATTTTCCGCATGGTGTTCAAGAATTAAGATTTTTGTTAGTATGCGAAAAAAACAAGTTTTCTTTGCACAGAGGTGGCCCGCATTTATATAAATGACACTGTATAAGTGGTTAGATTTTTAGGTCAAGCGGGGCTCATAATTTTTGCTGATTGATAAAAAAATCTCACTTTCATTAAGTGGCTGTGTAAACAGAACATATCCTGATTGTTCCTCTGATTCGAACCGCCTTCCGACTTTATTAAGGCGCTTGCCATTTTGTGTATTTTTGTTTTTGCCAACCAGAAATATTTAACCAAATTCATATTTAGCGAATTTTCTTATTTAGTCCCTCGACAATTAATATATAAAATTATATTAAGTGGCTATCTTAAAAATATTGCGTAATATAATAAAAAAAACTATTTTCTTTCTCCCTGTATATTTGTAACTAGCCCATCGAGATTTAATAGCTCGACAAAAGAATCACACAACATTTTGGTATTCACTGTGTTTTCTGATTTGATTCATAATGTTGGTGACCTTTGGACCCGCACGATAAGACCGCATTCGATTATAGTGGACAATTTAAGCCTAAGATTTTTATTTAATAATTAATTTACTGCTTTTTTAAAAACTCTTTTCATTATAAAATATGCATTATGACATTTATCATTTGTTAAACCAAACTTGAAATTATTGAAGGAGACACTATTTTCGGAAATGTTTTTTATCGGCTCTTTTAGTTACAAGAAAAACGTACAAACTTTCTTCTCATCAATTTACGAAAGTGGCGCATGGCGCCTCGCCATGGGCATGGGTTAAATAACTATTTAAAATGCTAATTTATTTTTTGTTCGTATTTAATACCTACAATATAATTTTACTGCTTAAGTAATTAAAATTTTTAAATAGAATTTCGGATTGTAATTCATGATAGCCGCTCGCCGGAGACTATTAAACGTCGAATTAATGATACACAATTTAATCGATTTTGTAAATTGCTGCCAACCTTTAATAAAACTACAATCAAAGTCGATTTGGTTTAAAAGTGATAAACAGTGACATGATTGACAGGCGTGTTTTGTAATTCCCAAGTTTTTACTTTGGGCGCATTATATTTTTTTCAACGTAAACATAACAATTGGGCTAAGAATTTTTTAATTGTGATGTTTTAGGTAGAGTACTATACTGGAAGAAAATAAACTGTATAAATAGTATAAATAAATACTTATAATAATAATAATTAATAACAATAATAATAAAAATAATAATAATTAACATAGAAGGGAAGATGCCTCATGCAATCGAAGGCGAAACGTCGGATAGTAATTTCAATTTGACACGGTCTAATCCCAAGAACCATGATTTCTTAATTGACCAAAGCCGTGAAAGCTTCCGTTCTATGTTAGCCAACCTCTATGGGGAGGAAACGAAGAAACATGCCAAAACTTTTGGCGATCTTCGGAACAGCAAGAAGAAGTTACTCTGCCAGTTGGCCTTTCTCCTTAGATGCCGAGATGAGGATGTAGTACCGAAATCACCTTTGTGAGACATCACATTACTTCTAGAACTGCTAAAAATATTTATAAGCGTGCTAGCAATGCATTAGTTAGAGAAAGGATTAAGGCAACACGTCGTGATTTAGATATAAATGCCCGGAAACTATTAGAAATTTGTCTGAAATTAGCTTCTAGACTAGAAAGACCCACATTTAGAACTTTGGACAACATTACCAACGCACAGGCAGAAAAAAATCCATCAAGAAGTTACACTTAAGCAACAAAAGAAGTTTGAAGCCCTCCTGAACAGGAAAAATCTAGTTCCGCAGAACACAGTTATCAACCTATCATCGAAGCCGCTATCCGAAGCAGAACATTCCGTCCTTTTCAAGGGCCAAAATTTTGCAATAGCACCGAGTAGCATTCCCATAGAAGACATAGTACCTTCTGTTGAGGCAGCAATCAGAAGATTGCCAGTGGAACAAGCCGATGAAGTCAGATATGAGACAGCGAAGATTATTAAAAATTCAAAACCACCGCAGCCGAAGAAACAGCAATGAAGATCTTAAAGGAAGACGCAAACGCCACAGTCGTCATGGACAGAACAGAATATGTGGAAAAGGTTACTCAACTTTTGGACAACAACACCTATAAGATTCTGCAGGCAGACCCCACAAGTAGAATAGAAAGACGCATTACCAATCTGATTAATGCATCCAGTCTACCACCAGCGGAGAAAAAATCATTAAAACCAAGCAGCTCCAAGATTCCCAGGTTCTACGGTCTTCCAAAGATACACAAGGACAATGTACCACTTTGACCGATCGTCAGTGCAATAAACTCGCCTACATACAAACTAGATAAATATCTTTCAAATTTTCTTAATCCATTTACTAGAAAAACAGATGCTTTTATTAAAAACTCTGCACATTTCGTAGAAAAACTTAAGACAATCCAGTTGGATCCCGAAGATATTTTGGTCAGTTCCGATGTAGAATCACTTTACACAAATGTTCCTGTCAACGACACAATTTCCATTATATCAGACATACTGGATAATAATAATCTTGATAAGAACTTAATAGACCTAGTGGAAGCTTGTCTTACATCTACTTATTTAATTTTTCAAGGAACTTTTGAACAAACTTCAGGGGCAGCTATGGGATCTCCTCCATCACCTGTGGTAGCGAATATCTTTATGCAAGCCTTTGAGGATATTGCTCTAACATCCGCTCCACTAAAACCAAAGCACTGGTTCAGGTATGTAGATAATACTTTTGTTGTTTGGCCTCATGGACAGGATAATCTCCTCATATTTCTGAATCACCTTAATCAGCAACATCATAATATCAAGTTCACGATGGAAATTGAATCTGATGAAACGATTCCCTTTCTAGATGTATGTGTTCAAAGGAAGGAAAATGGTACATTAGGACATTCTGTGTATAGAAAACCGACGCATACAAATAGATACTTAAATGCAAATTCCCATCACCATCCAGCACAAAAGAAATCGGTTATTAACTCACTAGTATTCAGAGCTATTTCAATTTCTGATCAAGATTCTTTTATCATCGGAAACATCGAAACTGACCAAAGGTCTCATAGGGAATGGCTATTGCACTGAAGATATTACGCGTTCATTTAAAAGATATAGTAATCCAACTCCACAAAAGGAGAATGTCACTCAATGAGAGAGTCACCATTAGATAGTGTTAGGTAGTGTTGCTCTTCTCTACATACATGGCACTACAGACAAAATAGGACGATTACTTCGGCGGTCCAACATACGTACAATCTTCAATACACATAAGAAGATTGGACAATGCTTGCGATCGCCGGAAGGTATTGTACCGTTCCAAACAGAAGGAGTATATGAAATTCCTTGCTCCTGTGGAAAAGTGTGTGTTGGAGAAACAGGATGTATTAAAAAAAAACAAATTGTTCAATCTGCTGTAGCTGAACATCAGCATAACACTGGTCACTTCATAAATGTAAAGGAAACCAAGGTTCTAGCATCGGTTCCAGGTTTTTATAAACAAAAAATTAGAGAATCTATTGAAATATTTAGACATATAAAAAATTTCAATAGAGACACGGGTTACGGTCTACATCACACGTGGAAACCGATCTTAACACAGAGTAACTGTTCGGCGAGCACAAGTCGGGTGTAAAAGCCCGCTTGAATCTCTTCGAGCTCATTCAGTGTTCAGATCTCGTGGAGTAAAGATCCCTGAAGATGCCTCGTGCAATCGAAGGCGAAACGTCGGATAGTAATTCTAATTTGACACGGTCTAATCCCAAGAACCATGATTTTATAATAATTATTATTATAATATTAGATTTGGATTAGCGGTTTTACGAGTCTTCCAAAACCTTTGATTTTGACACACCTCTCCTTTTGATAGTACATATCCGTGAAATGTGTAAACTCTCATCATCAATTCACTTAAATGAAAATATCACCATGACAATAATAATAATAACAATAACAATAATAATATTTTAATATTCAGGTCATGAAAAAAAAAAGCATTTTACATACATCCAAAAATATATAAACTAGTTCTTTCTCAATTCATATTAAAGTCAAGGCAGAAAGTCTTTCCTGTCCGGTAGAGATTCTAACAAAGTTTTTAATTCTTTTAAGAGAGGAAAAACTACTGTTGATGCACAGTGGCGGGGATAGTGAGTTCGCATTCGCATAATTTTAGGAAAAGCCTAGTCTAATCCTCATTTTGTAAGAGATATCCGTAAGTCTCCAGCACTATTTTTATCCAAACCTTCTGATGTGCTGTAAATCACGGCAGGAAAATCAAAGCAAGTTGAATAATTTTTTTTGGAAGGATCAAAATCTTTTGAGATTTCTTTATTATACAGGATAAGTCTGGCAAGCGAGACCCCCCTCTTTATTTCTGTGATAGCTGAGAATAGAAAAAACTTTAACATATTTTTAATATTCAGCGATCTTTATTTGGTAACGAGCGTTCACTATACAGAGTGGTTCAAAAAAGTTGGACGTGGTCTAACTAAATGAAACCCTGTATTCTTTATTTCAGTTTAGAATTCAGCTTGGATGTTTTTTGTATAGCATACAATCATCGTATATTTAATAGTTTTCGCCAAAATGATATTTGAGAAAAAAATTGTTTCCCCCTTCGATTGTAAGGCAATTACCAGCTTCAGCCAATACCAGTAACAAGATATATACAATTGTTATCAACATTGCACCAATGAATATCAATTTGCAAACAACAATATATCTATTTTAACTTTTTATTTATTAATAACTAAACAAATAATCAATGCCAGTGGTATTTGCAACAAATCTTTAGCATCGATTTGTTGCAAATACCACTGGCAAAACAGTGCCCAGCGCTCGGCAACGCCAGAATGCATATGTTGCACTATACAGGGTTATTCACGCAACCCGTTCATTAAAAGTTTTTGATGATGCCATTTAGATAAAAATTTCAAATTTTGGGATTAAGGTAAGGCCAAGGGGTACTTCTTTTTTGAAATATTTTTAACTTCCTGTCACTTCTGGTTTAACCGGAAATTGGTATCAACTTGCTTATTTTAAATGGAATACCCTATATTTTATGATATTTTTAGATTCTACGGAGAATTTTAATGCTATTTTATGTAGCATGTCCTATACTCAGGTTTAAGCGTTCTTAAGATATTTGACCTTAAACCGAAAATGAGCCTTCAGGGTACCAAATTTTAAAATCTCATATTTTTGTAAGTTTTGAAGATATAATCTTCATGTTTTGCAGACGATCGGTAAATAATCTTAGGTTTCTATTTTTTTTATTGAATTTGTCTATTTTTATACAGGGTGTCCTAAATTCAGCGGCAAACATTCACATTTTCAAAGCCGCTAAAGTCCGTTTTTTTAAACGGGACACCCTATAACTTTATGCGCTATTAAATGTAGAATTTCATTTTCTATCGAACTGTATTAAGGTTCCCTATACCTATTCGTAATCATTTTCGAAATAATTGGGTTTTATAAAAATATCGTATGTATTTGCTTAAGTGTTTACATGTTCCAATGGCGAGCCATGGAAAAACAATTGAGATCCAATATCCAATATGACAGATGAATAGTATGCGTTATTTATCGAAAGCTGTCAGTGATAAACTAAATCTTCTAAATCGAAATGGAAGAATACTCAAACGCCGATATTCTCAATCTATTTTATATTCATGAAGAATGTTATAAAATTTTGGAGAGAACGTGTCGTGTGTTCAATGAACGCCACCCTGATTTGCCGCCAGTAAACAAGTCAAAATTCAAGAGGATTGAAACGAACTTTTTGCGTTTTGGCAAGGTTAAAGTTACAAAAAATGTTCCGAAACCAGTGACAAATGCCGTAATAAACACATTAGCTTATTTCCACACAAACCCACAAAGTTCAATACCGTCTGCAGAAAACGATTTGGGAATTTCTTCTTCATCTGTCCAAAGAATCTTGAGCGCACATCATATGCACCCTTATTCCTTCCAAAACGTGCAAGCTTTGAGACCTGGTGATGACGTCCGATGAGTAGAATTTTGCGAATTCATGTTTATGAAAATTCAAGAGGACCCTCAATTCCTTTCAAAAATATTTTGGACCGATGAAGAGAAATTTTCTAGAGAAGGAATAACAAATAGAAGAAACGAACATTTCTGGGCAGCAGAAAATCCGCACGCTTTACGCGACACGCGTTCTCCGGGAACCTTAATACAGTTCGATAGAAAATTAAATTCTACATTTGATAGTGCACACAGTTATAGGGTGTCCCATTTAAAAAAACGGGCTTTAGCGGCTTTGAAAATGTGAATGTTTGACGCTGAATTTAGGTCACCCTATATAAAAATAGACAAATTCAATAAAAAAAATAGAAACCTAAGATTATTTACCGATCGTCGAACTTACAAAAATATGAGATTTTAAAATTTGGTACCCCGAAGACTCATTTTTGGTTCAAGGTCAAGTATCTTGTAAGTAAACGCTTGAACCTAGGTATAGGACATGCCACATGAAATGGCATTAAAATCTCCGTAGAATCCAAAAATATTATAAAATACAGGGTGTTCCACTTAAAATAAGCAAGTTGATACCAACTTCCGGTTAAACCGGAAGTCAGGAAGTTGAAAATATTTCAAAAAAGAAGTACCCTCTGACCTTACCTTAATCCCAAAATATGAAATTTTTATCTAAATGACATCATCAAAAACTTTTAATGAACGGGTTGCGTGAATAACCCTGTATAAAATTTGTATGGATGATACTTATATTTTTTCAAGATCCTCTGACCGTCAGTTTTTAGCACACCACTTTCCTCTTTTCTTCCCCTGTTCTCTTTGTTGGACCCCCGGAGCCCCTATGCAACGCGGGCCCTGCAGGCTCTTTTCACGCCACTGTCAGTAACACAAAATCGCTTCTAAATCCAAACATTACATAACAGAGAAGAATACATAATGTTTAAATCTCTCTGTAAATTATTATTGTCACTTTCGATAAATATATTATTATACCAGTTGCAATAAATACATTTAATAATTTAAATATATATCCAATTCACAAGGTAGAAAACCATTATATAAATTTAACTATGCCCGATCAAATGGATAGCCAGAGGCTTACGTGCAATTGCGCATAGATATATCGTCTTATATTACTTTACTACTTTATTTAAAACCAACGTAAAGTATACCCGTGTGAATTTCAAATCACTTTAAGGCCATTTTGTATATCAAACGGGCAATCCAATTTATTATATCCTCTAGTTTACACCAGTTTTTGTAACCATCTAGCAAATAAAGTGCAAAGCGTTCCGTCAATAAATTTTAGATAATTATCATCATACCTTCTTGCGTTACGCATTTAAGTGTTTGACTTATTTAACAATATTTACATTGCAATTTGTTTTAATTAAAGCTCCTGAACCTAACTTGTGCTATCTACGTGAGAGAGCCATCTGTAAAGAAAAATGTGTGCATGTGTGTTTTTGATATATTAATTACTGTGGAACCACATACAAAAATATAAGTGATAAGCCTTTTTTATTAAAGGGCTAAGAGTATATTTTTGTATTACAAAAATCACTTCAACACAATATATAACAAAAATGATCTATCTGGCTTATTTACACAGACACGCGACATGTTATTCAAAACTCCCTAATTTCTCAACTACGAATAAATCCAGGTCTTTCTCATTTAATCGTCGAACTTTCCCATACTTAAAGGGCAGGTAGGTAAAGTATCATAATAAACACGGATTTATAAAACAGAAGCCTACAGAGACTTTTATAAGACAGATTGTTAATTATTAGTTTAATAAAATAAGTAAGGTTTTGCTCTTTTGATCAGAGGATGATTGAGGATATTGCTCTAACATCCACTCCACTAAAACCGAAGCACTGGTTTAGATATGTAGATGATACTTTTGTTGTTTGACCTCATGGACAGGATAATCTCCTCATATTTCTGGACCACCTTAATCAGCAACATCATAATATCAAATTCACGATGGAAATTGAATCTAATGGAATAATTCCATTTCTAGATGTATGTGTTCAAAGGAAGGAAAATGATACATTAGGACATTCTGTGTATAGAAAACCGACGCATATAATTAGATACTTATACATATAAATAGATACTTGACGCAAATTCTTATCACCATCCAGCACAAAAGAAATCGGTTATTAACTCACTAGTATTCAGAGCTATTTCGATTTCTGATCAAGATTCTTTAACATCGGAAACATCGAAACTAACCGAAGCCCTTAGAGGGAATGGCTATTGCACTGAAGATATTACGTGTTCAATTAAAAGACATAGTAAACCAACTCCGCCAAAGGAGAATTATAAAGAGCCACCATTAGGTAGTGTTGTTCTTCCCTACATACATGATACTACAGACAAAATAGGACGATTACTTCGGCGGTCCAACATACGTACAATCTTCAATACACATAAGAAGATTGGACAATGCTTGCGATCGAGGAAAGATCTTGTACCTTTCCAAACAGAAGGAGTATATAAAATTCCTTGCTCCGGTGATTTCGGGAAGTGGAATTTGGCCTATTGATCGCCATGTTTTTAAAGAACATCAATTTGCCGCAGCAGAAATTTTGAACAATAACATAGACGAATTAGAAACTTCATCTGTATCTGAAAACTTAAATAGAGAGGAAGTGCAACATGATCCTAACGTTGAAACTTTAAATGATATGCCCCAAGAAGAGTCCCTTAGCGATAACCTAATTTGCACCACTCAAATGAGACTCAAATGGAAGTTTCTATTGAAGTGTCCTATACCCAAAATGACTCCCAAATAGTTAAACGAAAGAAGAGGGGTTCCCAGCCGGCTGTAGTTTTAACAAGTACACCGCATAAAGAGTATTTAGAAGCTGTGAAAGACAAACATACACCAAAGGTTAAAAGCTGTAAAACGCCAAGTGTTCTCTAAAACATCTGCTTCAAAGAAAAAAAAAATTAAAGCACATCAGCAAATATCCTATCAGCATTATCATCTTCTTCACAGCCTGTGACAACCAAGAGTGGTATTGTGAAATTTGTGAAGAATTTTCAGTCTAAATCTTTGTAAAAAGTGGTTTCTACATTAAAGAAAATTAAAATTAAATTACATTGTGCTTTTTCCTTGTTAATTTTAATTTGTAATAAAATTTTGTAACAAAGTTGTTGAGAAGTGTATGTGGGAGAAACAGGACGCTCATTATCAACTAGACTTAAGGAACATGAACGATGTATTAAAAAGAAACAAATTGTTCAATCTGCTGTAGCTGAACACCAGCATAACACTGGCCATTTCACAACTGTAAAGGAAACCAAGGTTCTAGCATCGGTTCCAGGTTTTTATAAACGAAAAATTAGAGAATCTATTGAAATATTTAAGCATACAAAAAATTTCAATAGAGATACGGGTTACAGTCTACATCACGCGTGGAAATCGATCTTAACACAGGGTCACGGTTCGGCGAGCACAAGTCGGGTATAAAAGCCCGCCTGAATCTCTTCGAGCTCATTCAGTGTTCAGATCTCGTGGAGTAAAGATCCCTGAAGATGCCTTGTGCAATCGAAGGCGAAACGTCGGATAGTAATTCTAATTTGACACGGTCTAATCTCAAGAAGTGATTCTATCCCGAGCACATTCGCCTTCACAGCCTGTGATTCAAGTTAACGAACAAAGTGGTATTGTGAAATTTGTGAATTTTCAGTGGAAAATATGATTCAGTGTTTTAATCTTGTTAATTTTAATTTGTAATAAAATTTTGTAACAAAGTTGTTGTTTTGCCTTATTTTTCCCAAATTTGTTAATTTGACATACGATATACCTACCATGATTTCTTAATTAATTGTTTGTATTGCCCAAGACATTATCTAATACCTCTGTTAAAACAATTCATCGCGAATGCCATGAAAAAACAAAAGAGCATAATCGTCAGGCGACGCCATATTTCATATGCTGTCACATTTATATTGAAAATAAATAATTTTGCCTAAATTTCCTTCTTAAAAGTTAGTTAACTTCCCTTAAAATTTGTTTAAGAGATTAAAGTGAGATTGAAATATTGTTGAAGCAGCCAAAATCACTTCGTACAAATTATTAGGTGTCAGAAATTGAAAAGAAAAAGTATGAAATTGTGTATAAACTATTTACGGGAGTGGAGTGGCGAAGTCAAAAGAATGTTAATTCGTTTTCGGAAAACGTATTTCTTGCCTACTTTTTAGAGATGTGAGAAAAGTATAAAAATTTCCTTATTATGGGCAAATTACTCGATATTAAAGAGTACGCTGTATTGAAACCTATTATAAATAACAAGCATTTTTAAAACGAAAATCGGAATGTTACAAAGCAAAAAAGTCCAAAACGTTCACCACAATGCAATGGAAATTAACATATATATTTATAAAGGAAGCACCAGATAATTTGTACCTGGTAAGAAAGGTAAGAGATTTAGAAATTTGTATTTAAGTAAGTCTGGCAAGCGAGACCCCCCTTTATTTCTGTGATAGCTGAGAATAGAAAAAAAACTTTATATAAAATATTTTTAATATTCAACGAACTTTATTTTGTGAGGAGCGTTCACTATACAGTATGGTTCAAAAAAAACTTTACATTTTTACATGTAACCCTGTATTTTTTAGTTCATTTTTGGATTTAACTTGCAATTTTGGATATTTTTTGTATAACATACTATTATCGTAAATTTAATAGTTAATATAATGATACTTGAAAATTTGTTTTATAGTTTTCTTCTACGATTGTAAAGCAACTACCAGCTGCAGCCAATACTAGTAACAAGCATTATTATCGAAATTGCACCAGTTAAAATCTATTTTCAAACAACAATATTTCGATTTTAACTTGTTATTTATTAATAGCTAAACAACAAGGCCGTTAGAATACAAATTCTCTAGGTTTTATGTAGTATGTAGTTATTTTTTAATGGTCAAAACTGTATGATTATAAAATAAAAATACACCTGTTGCTAATAGCCTTGCAACATCAAAATTTACTGTTATCATTGGCACACTTAAGGGGGTTTTGGGGGCAATCTCCCCTCTGCTCCTAAATTTATTTGACTATCTTTGTATTGTTATCTGTAATTTGAGTGAGATGTCAAAAATTTAAATAATACAACAGAATTCGCAGCCAAATTTAGACTAATATTACGCTTCTCAACGTTAATAAAAACATTCGAAATACCCCATCTTTACAAAACGCTTTCAAAACTTCCCCGGACATGGTTTCGAAATCGAAGGAAATGCCACTGTCTCATCGCGAAAAGACGTCTTAACTTAGACCTGTGATAATTAATAATAGTAGGCTAAACATGTGCGTAACTATGGTAGTTGTTCTTTTGTTTTTGTTTACGTGTCGCTATCAAATATCGAAGTATCTAGTTTCAAGAGTTGTTTATTTTCTACATTCATAGTTAAAGATAAATAATAACCAACAGTTTTCCTTAAACGAACTAACTGATATAATTTTATTTATTGGAGAATGTCGTAGCCAAATTAATACAGCAAAACGTCGCGTCGGTATCAAATGAATTTTCCTGATAAAAGACAATCAAGCCGTCAGGTATTTCGCAAAGTATTGCATCGTTTCATGAATGGTGCGGAATTTTAGGATCGCAGGTTATTGGACCACATTTTTTTGACGGCACTTTAACGGGCGAAATGTACTTATATTTTTTAAGAAACGATTTGCCTACATACTTGGAAGATCTCCCTCTACAGCAGGGGTGCTCAAACGGTCGATCGTGAGTGCTTTTTGAGTAGATCTCGAGAAGAAAATTTTTTTTAATAAGTAGGTAATTAACTAAACTACAAAAATTTATTACGTAATAAAATAACACTCTGCTAGCGGCAAAAGGCGGCTTTATCAAAGGAACGCGCGGTACTTGTCAAAGAAAAGCCGCTTTTTTATTCTTGCCGCTTTTCTAGAAATTTCGGGCGGCGCGTTTGACAGGAACATTCGAGACTTTCGTTCACGCCGATATAAATGTTGCGCCTGCAGGAATTGGAGTCACTCTGAATTAAATAGTACAAAATGAGTGCATCGAAGAAATCTAAAACGTATCATTTTAATAACGATTGGGAGGAAAAATGTTTGTTTTGTATGGTGAAGGATAAGTGCATTTGTCTTATTTGTCGTGCGTCAGTTGCAATACCTAAGCGTGGTAACACATCATCAGCATCATAAAACGGTTCATAAAAACTATGAAAAGGATTTTCCGCTACAGAGTGAATTAAGAAAACGAAAAGTACGTGATTTGATATCTTGTTTAAAAAAAGAACAAACCATGTTCACAAGACCAGCCAAACAATCAAAAGCTGCTACGATCGCGTCATTTAAAATATCTCATATATTGGCGAAATACAAGAAACCATTCGAAGATGGACCGGTTGTGAATGAAGCATTTATTGAAGCGGGTGAGACTTTATTTGGAGATTTTAAAAATAAAACAGAAATCATGTGTGCTATTAGAGAACTTTAGTTATCTCGTCCGACTGCCACAAGGCGTATTGAAGTCATGAGTCAGGACATGGCAGATAAACTAAAAAATGATATCATGGAATGTACATACTTTTCTTTACAGTTCGACGAATCCATCGATATGACAGACACTGCTCAGCTGTGTATTTTTATTCGGATGGTATTCAATGACATGTTGGCTAAGGAAGAATTTTTGACAATCATTCCTCTGAAAGGGAAGACCCGTGGCGAAGATGTATATGACGTTTTCTTCAATACAATCAAAGTAAAAAACTACAAGCTACCAATGTATAAATTAGTGTGCATTACAACCGATGGAGCACCAGCAATGACTGGAAACAAAAACGGTTTTGTGGCATTGTGTCGAGCTAATGAAGATTTCCCTTCATTTTTTTCAATCCATTGCATTATACATCAACAAGTTTTGTGTTCAAAAGTTTTAAACACGGAGGAAATTATAGGCATTGCAATAAAAATTGTGAATTCCATCCGTGCACGTAGCTTGCAACGGCGGCTCTTTAAGTTGCAGTTGGAAGATAGGGAGTCAGCTGAACACACTGATTTAGTTCTTCCCACGGACGTCAGGTGGTTGAGTCGCGAAAAATTCCTAGAAAGGTCTCAAGAATTATTGCCCGAAAAAACAGCTTTTCTAGACGAAAGAGGTGGATTTGGCATTTTTGACTGACATCACAATGCACTTACACACCATTAACTTGGAGCTTCAAGGTAAAGGAAATTATTGTTATTGAGATGATTAGCGCAGTAAACGCATTCAAAAGTAAATTGCAACTTACGATAGATCAACTGAAAAGAAAGGATCTGAAACATTTTCCGTCTTTGAAAGCAAGGATTCCTCAGTTGAATTATGATACGTATGAGGCTGAATTATCAAATATTTTGGGACAAATAGAAATGCGTTTTTATGATTGTAGTAAATTGGCTAATGTAGCATCATTTATGAGTTATCCTTTTCCATGTAAAAACATTGAGGAATTAGCTACTGAAATAGCAAGTCAGTTTAATATAAACTCATGTTCTGTTGAAAATGAGTTGGTGCAGAGTATATCAGATATATATCTCAAAGCTACAGCATCTGATACTAATTTCTGGTGTTTTATATCTGAAGATAAATATCCGAATCTAAGGCAAATCGCCCTTCAACTGACAGCAATGTTTGGATCAACTTACTTGTGCGAGTCTGCATTTTCTGAAATGAAGGTAACTAAGTCAAAATATCGCAATCGACTAACTGACGATCATGCTTGCGATTAGCACTCAGTGGTTACGTACCATCTTATGAAAAGTATGCTGAGGACATGCAGTGCCACGCTTCAACATCCAAAGCCACTCCTTAGTTAAGTTTAACACCATATGTAACTCTTTTGTTTTGTAACAACCAATAAACTCGCAATTTTGAATAACTATGAGTTTTTTCATTGAAATTGTAGAGAAGAACCTAATTAAACCTAACCCAAACCTTGACTAAAATAATGTATATTGTGCGGAAAGCTAAAATCTATATATGCTACGGTACATCCTACCTACGCAGGTAGGTAGGTAGGTAGGGTGTATGTGTCGTGTATGTACGACAACCCATTTAGCCTTTCGAAATCTGCAAATGAGACGAATGGTTTTTTGTAACGCTATTCAAAGAATTACATTTGCATCAGATAAAATGGTCGTCAATTTAAACATCACCTTTAAAAATTTGTTTTTTATTTTTTTTTTAATGATCTTATTTTCTTGTTTTTGTTATATTGTTACTTTATGCTATAAAACTGTTACAAACTTACTGTTATTAAAAAACTCTATAGATATATGGAAAATACATATATGCAAGGTATCCAATTCTTCATCAGCAATATGAAACTTTCAATTATTTATTATTGTTATTCATGGCCTACTATTTAATTATGCATTTAATTTCAGAAAATTGTCATTTATTTGCGTGATTTTGAGAAAAAGTGCATACTATATATTTTTAAAAATGTAAAAAAAGACAAATTTTATAGTCTGGATATACAGGGTGTTCCATTTAAGAAAATAAAGTAGGGTCCGATAACTTTTTGACCTGACCCTGTATACTAATTTTTTTCACATTTCGGTAAGTTATCTGATAATTGAGATACGAGAGGTACCTGAAAATGCAACAAAAACTAAAAGGACTGTAATAATTTTGTTAACGGCATCTTTAGTTTGTACTATTTTAAATAAAGTGCAAGTTTACATTACACACTTTACTAATCCAAATAAAAGAAAGATTCATAACGAGGCAAGTTCCGGGTAGAGGAAATTTATCGATTTTTTACATGACTGTTCAACACCATATCCCAATTTGCAAATCCAGTCGGATAAAAATGCACAACTCAAGCCTAATATTATGAACGTGATTCAAATCAAACGACTTTGACGCAACAAAACACGATAATGATACATAACTGCCTGCAGCCCGTTTTTGACCTATCCATCACTCTCGAATTCAAAAAGATTGCTTCTTTCGCGTGTTTGCTTAACAATTATTAAGTCTGACAGCGCCTTTAATACAAAAAGCGGTTAATTTATAAACGATTCGATGCGGGAATGTGTCTCATGTCAACCAAGAAAGCGAGTGCGTGTAACTCCAGGCCAAATTCCACCGTTTTAACTTACAATTTGCAGCTTCTGCTAATGACCACCATTCTCGCATGAATTTAAATTTAAATTCCGTATATTAACCGATTTTTCTCTATTTATATTTTAACCTGGGTTCTGCCTGATTTATATATCGGGTGACAATGAAATTACTACACAGGGCGCCATTTGAAAACGCCTAGAGATAAAATGTTCCGAGTTTTAAGAAAAATGTGTTTTTCGCAAATCGATCTTTTAAGTTTTGATCAGACCCTGTACCATAACAGATTTTTCACTTTGGAAAAATATATTAACATTATAAAAATCGGGTACCTAATTTTCAATTTTGCAGTTGTTTATGAAAGTTAAGTGAATGATAACTTAACCTAGTGTGGTAACTACCTACAAACAAAGTTTTGCTAAAATTAAAATAATCATATTAGCCTTGACAGAGCTTGTGATGATTTTTAAAAACAATTGAATTTTGACAAGTAACTTTTATCACTTGTGGGCTTGGCAGATTGTTTCACTTTTCTCGTGCTTTATTTCGTGTCTCTATTAGTGTAGACTAAAAAAAAAAGTTCTTTGTAATCTTTTTAAAATGGCAAGTTTTACAAGGGCGATGATGAGGTTACTGGGCAGGCTCTCCAAGTAGGGGCAGGCCCGGTTGACTGGAAAACGGCCGCTAAGGTCGTTACAGTAGACATTATTAAGTGGGCAATATCTTCGTTTTGCCCATTTAGGAGTGCGGGACCAGATGGAATATTCCCGGCGCTTCTTCAGAAGGGTCAGGAACTACTGATCCCACATCTTTTGCGCCTTTTTCGGGCCTGCTTGGCTTTGGGATATATTCCCGAACGCTGGCGCAGGGTTCGGGTAGCGTTTATTCCTAAACCGGGTCGTAATTGCTACGAAACTGCTAAGGACTTTAGGCCCATCAATCTATCCTCGTTTCTTTTGAAAAACATGGAGAAGATCGTGGATGCTTATGTAAGAAATGGCGCACTGGGTAGAAATCCTATGCACCCATTCCAGCACGCTTACAGGACGGCCATGTCGACGGAGACGGCGCTTCATAGTCTAGTCAGTAGACTGGAGGTGGGGGTCTACTCCAAGGAGACGGCTCTGGGTGTGTTCTTGGATATCGAGGGGGCGTTTAACAACACCACCTTTGACTCTATTAGTGAGGCTGCTGCGAGTTTTAGCGTGGATAGGGCTGTAATTAGGTGGGCTCGCGTCATGCTTGAATGCAGAATCATAACATCTTCTCTTGGGAGCGTGACAGTATGCTCGTCCGTGGTCAAAGGATGTCCGCAGGGCGGAGTTCTTTCTCCGCTCTTGTGGTGTCTGGTTGTGGATTGGCTGCTTCATACTCTCAACGAGAGCGGAGTTTATGCTCAAAGCTACGCTGATGATCTTGCCATTATAGTAATAGGCAAGTTCCCAAACACCATTATAAGGCTCATGCAGAGGGCTTTGGCCATGGTGGAAAAGTGGTGCCAAAAACACGGCCTGTCTGTTAATCCGGATAAGACCGAAATGGTAACATTTACCCATAAGAGAAAAGTGGACCTTGAGAGGCTCACCCTCTTTGGGAAAGAGTTGAGATCTTCCGGGTCGGTAAAATATCTTGGTGTCTATATAGACTCCCGACTGACCTGGAGGGATCATATTGAAAGGATCACAAAAAGAACCACAGTGTGTCTATGGGCGTGCAGACGACCCTTCGGATCAACTTGGGGTTTAAAACCTCGTATTGTGCATTGGCTTTACACGTCAGTGATAAGGTCAATGATCACTTATGGCGCTCTTGTGTGGTGGCCCGCCACTGGCAAGACCACATACAGAGGGATGCTTGACAAGCTCCAGAGACTGGCGTGTCTGGGCATAACTGGAGCCATAAGAACCACACCGACCCGATCTATGGAGGCTATTCCGGGACTAAGTCACCTGCACTTGCTTGTAGAGGAAGAGGCTCGGAAAGCTTCTGTTCGTTTAAACGACTGAGGTCGTTGGATACACAGAGACTGGAATTTTGGGCATACGCGAGTTTGGACTGAACTGATCAGATCAGACCCTCTCCTAGCAAGGAGAGATGCCATTATTCCGGTCTCAATTGCCTCTAAAAGGTTTTGTCTAATTGTTCCTGAGAGAGAAGAAGATTTTCGAAATCGCAGTACGTTTTCTTGGGGTGTGAGACGTCGACTATTACCCAGTTAATATTTTGAGTTAGGTTAGCATATAATAGCATTTAGGTAATTATTGGGAATATTTATAATTTTAATATTTTAATATAGTATAGATATATTCTATAATTATTTCAATTCGCTGATAGGAAAAACTCTTGTAATCGTCCAAAAAATTACCTCAGAGACTTTCTTGTATCATTTTGCTTCTGAGGATTATCACATGACTACCGGCGAAATAAACGTTCTATTATCCCAAAATTATCCAAAAAAAGGTGAATAAGGTATCTTCCATTAATCATTGTCCCCTGGAAAAGGAAATCTAGCTGTTTACTTAGTGATTAAAAGATAATTTCAAACTTAAACGGGCATTTTTTGCAAACTCACATTGCCGCACCATAGTTAGGTCAACTAAAGTTTAGTAATGTCCAAGATAAAGTAAATAAAACTAATTTAATAAATATTTAGAAAATCAATGTTCTCCTAATCTCATCGCACCTTTAGAACGCTGCTTCTAGAAGTAAGGCAACATATAATTAGAATATTTGAACCATATCAACAATTACACAATAATGCATTAAAAAATTTTTAAATGAAATAATTTCTGGGTTAAAATAGTTTTAAGCAAATTAATTACTTTCATATTAAAGTTTATTGTAGTTTCACGAACCGCTATTGGTTTTTAAGCCACGCCGGTTACGTGACTCTGTAACAATCTTTGCCGTAGTACTATTATACTATAAGGATTTCTTGTCAATGAAAGTGGGATGATCTACACGACAGTATGATGGTCTAATAGGTGGAGTAGTCGATCGGGGTTGTCATATCTAATTAAAACTCTTGTTACTGGTGTAATCTGATCTGATTCACCGTAATATAAATTCGTATAAACATTGGAGTTCCTGGCTAGGCTTGGCATCGTCGTACGATCGACCTTATACTGTGAGGTAATCTTGGCAGTGGCTAAATATTTAAATAATGAACTCTATTTGTATTCTTACTCTAAGGGTGTAGTGACCTACTTGTAGCTTAAATTACTGTTGTTAATACAGGTAATAGCCCGCTAAATTCGCCCAGTACGTCCTGCTGATAGTGAAATGTTGACACAAATCAGTCCATTAATCGACAATCTAAAGTAACATATTTAGTTCCTGTAAGACGTTATTTTAACATACAGTGACTGCTTGGAAAAGTCACTGAAAAAGTAACTACGAAAGCAACTTCTCAAATCTTAATCCCTTTTTAATTCGATAAAGGCTTTCACTCGCAACACTTCAGTTAGCTTAAGTAGTTCTTTCAATTATATTCACCTGTACGTTTGTATTGAAACATGTCAAAGAATTCGAGAAAAAAAGTCGCGCTGGACTTGAATTAACAACTGGTTTTCCGATTCGCAATTTAAAGAATGCCCCTGTCGCGTTCTGTATTTCTTATGCAAGAATGAGGTTCCATTTTTTCACTTGTTATCAGTGACACAAAACGGTTTCTTGTACTGGCATTCTATTTGGAAATTTTTTCGTACGATATGAAATACAGAGGGTATGTGTAACCAGAGCTAAAACATTGAATACAAAAAGGTACTTAAAGTAAAGTAATTAGTAGTTATGATACTGTATTTTATTTAAGTACTTTTAAATTAGGGTTACTTAGGACAATGCATTCAGTACTATTTAGAAAAGAGTTAAAATTTGAAATTTTGGTTAATACTTAAAAGTACTTTGTAGAAGTGCTTAAGTATTTTTAATACTTACTTTTCTTTTTAAGTCTTTTTCAAAAGTAGTTAGTTCAAAATGAAAAAGACTCAAGTACAATAAACATGATTTGAAAGGGCAGAACAAGGACGCTTTGAAGTTGGGGTATCATGTTTTGTTTTGGGCAGACATATAGTTTATAGAATTTTTGAAGGAGGTCTTACAGCGCGTAGATACCTAGAAATCCTTGAGGAAGGTATTCCAGATCTGCTCGAAAATATTTCATTAGCCCAATATAATGCTGCTTACCTATAGCAAGTCACGAGGCTCTTAAGGGAATTTCTTGATAATAACTTTCCTCAAAGATGGATAGGTACCAACGGACCTGTTAGATGGCCTCCATGATAAATAAATAAATAAATAAATAAATAAATAAATAACGACTTATATTCACTTACTAGGTACAATAAATATAAACAGTTAATAGTTTTAAAAAAAATGTAGGTAAACAAATTTGTTCTGCAGTCGCTACATCCGAATAGAGGCGAAGTCTGGCATAGCTATTCATACTCAACCCCTAAAACGGCAGCAAATCCAGATAGTAAAGAAAACATTAATTTAAATAGACTAGACAGCTAACTAGTGAAACTAGAAAGTAGTTGTTTTTTATTTATTAATAAATTAAAGGTCTTAAAATATGTATTAATATAATACGAAGATGACTATAGACTATAGAGAGCACTCAGGAAACCCCCAGATACGCGACATGTAACACCAAACAATATTATTGCCTGCTAAGTAAAAATTCCTTCAGTTTGTATTTAAATTTATTAATGTTATAAAGTTTAAAAATATCAGGCAATGAATTATAAAACGATATTGACTGAAACATGAAACTTCTTGAGAACAACGTGGTTTTGTGTCGTGGCAGAACAAAATTACTATTAAATCTAGTTGATCTTGAATGTACATTTGAATGACGTATGAATCTCTTTTTTAGACCTGGATGTGCATCCGGATCAATCAGAATTTTATGGGTAAAAACCCCTAAATGAAGCAATTTTCTGTTTTCCATTAATAGACATTTACTTTCCTTTATTTTATAAGTGATAGACTGATATTTTTTGATGCTATGTATAAAGCGAAAGCAGGATTTTTGAACTTTTTGAATTCTATGTTTATCTACTTGTGTTAAACATGATTCATACAGAAAATAGCAGTAATTAAATTGAGATAAAACTAAAGTCTCAGACAAAATTCGTTTTGTTTTTTTATCTAAAATATATCTATTGTAATAAAGGAGCCTTAAGTTAGAGTAAGCTTTCTTTAAAAGAGACTTAAGGTGTTCCGCAAACCGCAGGTCACTGTCTAATATAAGCCCCAAATTTTTAGCTTGATTCGTAAAAGTTAATTGTGTGTTATTTATTGTTATATTTAAATTTTGCTTTAAAAAAGCTGTATTAATTTTATTTCCAAAGCACATAAGTTGCGATTTTTGAGGATTTAAAAGTAAGTTATGTTCGAAAGATAATTGGAAAATTGTATTAAGGTCTGTATTAATTTTTAAAAATGCATCAATATAAAGAGATTTGGGAAAATGGTAGTAAATCTGAGTATCATCAGCATAAGCTTGTACTTTGCAGCAACTCAAACTTTTAAGTATGTCTGAAGTATAAATAATAAAAAACAAAGGACCCAATATGGAGCCCTGGGGTACACCAGAGAAAATATCAGCACTGGTTGATAACCTACTTTGAACAGATATTTGTTGCTTTCTATTATGCAAGTATGAGTTTATAAGTAAGAGAGAAGAATTATTAAATCCATAGTACTTTAATTTAGCACACAACAACTTGTGATTAATTGTATCAAATGCTTTAGAGTAGTCAAGTAATACAAATACACTGACTAATCCCATGTCATATGCTTCGATTATATCGCTGGTGACAGTAGCCAAAGCACTGGCAGTGTTATATCCTTTTCTAAAACCACATTGCACATTAGGGAGAATGCTTTTTTCATTAAAATATTTCCTAATTTGTCGGCATAAAACATTTTCAAAAATTTTTGAGAGCAGTGGTAAAATGCTAATTATTCTAAGATCAGAGAAAGTTGTAGGGGTTTTATTTTTTGGAATGGGTTTTCCTATGGATATTTTCCATAAGTCAGGAAAATAATTTTTTTCAATGCATGTATTTATAATGTGAACAATATATTTTTCAATGAAAGGTCTGCAATGGTTAATCATATTTAATGTTATGCTATCAACGCCCACTGCATTGCTCTTAATACTATTTATAATATCAGCAACTTCTTCAACACTTGTTAATGAGAAAGAAAATATATTATTGCCCAAGAACGTATTGTCATTATAGTATTTAATTTTTGTATTACAATTATCGTTAGTACTTCTGAAAAAATGTGGAAAAATAATTATTTATCGCATCGGGATCGGCGAGTGATGGTGGTATGATAACCCCTTGTGATTGTAAGACATTAATTCTTTTTAGTGCTTGCCATGATTTTTTAGGATTATGTTGATTATTAACTGATTGCAAGTACCCTCTTTTTTCATTACGAATTGTCATAATAGTAAAATTTCTAATTTCTTTATACGAATTCCAGTCGACGTCTGATCGACTTCTTTTAAATTTTTGCAAGGCGAGATCTCTTTCGTTCATAATAATTTTTAAATTGTCAGTTAACCATGGAGCAGGTGGCTTAGTAACTCTCCTCTCTATGACAGGAACGTGTTTGTCAAAAATATTAAGAATAAATGTGTTAAATATATTAATCTTTTTATCTATGTTATATTCCCGAATAAAATCGTGCCATGGCAAAATATAGAGTTCATTCAAAAAACAATGTAGGTAAAAATTTTTAAAGTTGCGAAAATGGACAATTTTAGGCCTCATTTTTTTTACACATAAGTTAAGATTTATAAATGTTAATCTGTGATCAGAAATCCCCTCAGCCGATAAGGTTCCAACTTCCGAGACGAGTTCAGAATTAGAAAAAAGAATAGGATCGATTAGGCTTGATGTAGTATTGGTAATTCTAGTAGGCTCATTAAGCAATTGTGTTAATCCGTACGACTCAAAGCAATGCGTTAAAGGATTATTTATATTAAAGAAATCCACATTCATGTCACCCAGACACAATATTTCATCCGCCACAGGACACATATTAGAAAATACTTCATCTACGTCATTTAAAAAATTATTAAGGTTAGAGTTCGGAGGTCTATAAAAGGTGCACACTACAAGTTTTTTTTTATTTATTTTAAGTGTTATTAAAACGTATTCAGTACTTTCACTTACCGGTTCATCAATGCGAATTTCATTACACGTATAAGTATTCTTTATATATGCAGCAATGCCACCACCCCTTGTTACTCTATCATTACGAATAAAATTGTAATTGGGAATTTGGACAACATCAGATGTGATATAATTAGAAAGCCACGTTTCAGTCAGTGTTATATTATCAAAATCATTGCTCACAATTAAAGTAACCAATTCATTAAAGTTATTTAACATAGAACGACAATTTAAATGAGCAATTTTCATTTTTTCAAAATAACAGCAAGCAACTAGACATGTAATTAAAACTGCAGGAACATGTTGCGCTGTAGAAAGTACGCTACAGCACCAATATATAAAAAACGGAACAAAAAAGTATGTATTGAAATAAATTTTAAACTACGCACACAGCTAAGGTAATCCCGAATGCCCCTCACAATAAAAAAAAAATAATTATCGATTTAAAAGACCTATAAAACAAATCACTAACTTAAAAGTAGAGCGAAAAAAAAAACGCAACAACCGTTCAACCGAGTACGTTGAAGTGCTCCATTACTACAAGTACATTACAAAAAACAATGTAATTATGTAATAATGTAATTAAGCCCTATCCGAAAATTAGCGGCAGTTCTCTCTTTTTAAATAATACAAATTCTGTAAAGCATACAATATAATATAATATAAAAGGCTAGTGTAGCTACATTATAAGGATTGTCTCAAAAATAAAAATAAATAAATATTCCGATATTCATACTATAGGAGAAAGAAAAAAAAATATACGTTCTATGAAATCCTTACAGGTGTAATAAATAAGCCTAGGCACAGAGAATAAAAGAAAACAAAAATATTAACAGTATACCAGTGTTCAATTTTAAACATAGCTACACTAACTGCAATCTATTAATGTATTAATTAAGTTAAAATACATACAGAAATTATAGCAGTATACCCGTGCACAGCCAGTAAACATATACAAGAAACTATATATTATTATAATACTCATCTCAAACATGTAGTTGTAGATAAATTAAGGAAGAAAAAAATATGTATGATTCAATTGGAAAAAAAAAGATTAAGTCAGGACTCAAGAAGAAAAGAAAATGCAATTCATAAAATTATAACCCATATTATAATAAGCCAAATAAACAAATGTTCAGCTGTTTTATATATAAAAAATTACTCACATACTAGTTTTTAGGCACATCCAAATCACATTCACTTCTTAGCAATTTTTTTTCACTATTTTCAAATTCAGATTATCGGCGGTTAACATTTCCGATATCAATAATTTCGAACCTTTGAGTTTTCGTTTATTGAAAAAAACAGTATCACGACACCAGCGGCGACAGAACTGAACAGATACAGGTCTTGGTTTATCGTGGCCCGTTTTTTTTTTACCTACACGATAACACTGGTCAATATCGATTTTATTAATTTCGAGCCCAAGGTGATCGTTGAAAATTTTAGACACTTGCGAATAGAGGTCCGTGTTTTTTTCTTGAATTCCATGAATAAGCAAATACTTAGTTCTGTTTTAATTCAAAATTAACATTTCGCTTCGTCATTATATTGACATCGCATTTAATGGAATTTATGTCGGTTTTGAGGTTATCTATAGCCCCAGAGATGCGATTTTCAAATGAATTAAGCATATTTAGTATACCGGGATCGGCAGAATCCACCAGAAGGTCACTCTTAGCACCCATGAATTCCTTTCTAAATTCAACAAGGCCCGTTTTAAATTCCTCGGACAGTTTGTCGACACGTGCAGACAACTCCTTGATAGTTTTAGGCTCGTTCTTGCTCATTTTGAATATTCCTTGGTACTCTTCTTCTACTCAGCAATACTTCTAATGTAGATCAAACTAACACCGAAAAAAAAATTTCACTTATTTGATAAAAAGGGCACTATTTAATGGGAATTATTGCAGGAGCACTTACAAAGCTGCTACTCGTTCGACCACCGCGCCATCTTATCTTCAGACCTCTCCATTTTAGATTTTTTATGGGACTATATACAAAATGAAGTATATAAAACACGATATGACGGCATAACAGAATTTCGAGAGGCAAATGAAATCTGCAACTGAGACTAATGGTTATTTTTAACGCTGTTCAAAGAATTACAAAAATGTGCTAATTTTGCATTAGAGAAAATGGTCGTCAATTTAAACATCACCTTTAAAATTTGTTTTTTTTTTCTTTTATTTAATAATGTTATTTTTTTGTGTTTGTTAAATTGTTACTTTATGCTATAAAACTGTTGTTACAAATTTACTGTTATTAAAAAACTCTATAGGTATTTTTGTACAAGAAAATAACTATATGGTATCCAATTCTTTGTTAGCAATACGTAACTTTCAATTGTTTATTATTGTTATTCATGGCCTACAATTAAATTATGCATTTAATTTCAGAAAAATGTCTTTTATTTGCGTGTTTCTATGAAAAAGTGCCTACTATTATATATTTTTGAAAAATAAAAAAAAAAGACAAATGTTATAGTCTATAAATATACAGGTAGTTCTATTTAAAAAAAATAAAGTAGACTCCGATAACTTTTTGACCTAACCCTGTATTCTAATTGCGAAAGCCGAATTGAGTTCTGCAAAAAAAGTTATATAAGAAACAGTTTTCACATTTTCGATAAGTTATCTGATAGTTGAGATAAGAGGGGTGCCTGAAAATGTAACATTTTCAATTTAGCCCTCTATCTTAAAAACTAAAAGGGCTATGATAATTGAATGAGTGATTGGAAGAAGGATAACATTCCAAAAATATGGCGAATTGAAGTGAGATAGCCACATTACTAACATTCGTATTATCTTTAAGTTGAGCGCAAAAGCGATAATATCGCCGGCCCCGTTCCCAGAATAATTTTGTTGTTGAGCGGAAAAACGATAATATTCCTGGAATGTTATCGTCTTCAACGCATTACTAGATGCGCGTCCAGATCACAACGCTGACGTCGTAAACACATGTTATTCACTTCGTTTTGCAGTTTCGTCCAGTAAACAGGTGTTTTAAAAGTTAGTTAATACAAATTCATTTTTAATAATCTGAAATTTAGAGGTTATGAAAATGAGAAATGTCAGATTCCACGGATTCAGAGGAAGAACGTGAAATAAAAAGGCTGAAATTAAACAAGAAATTGCACATAAAAGAGAAGGAAAAGCTAGCAAGATAAGAAGGGACAAAGTTTGTTACACATAAAGGTAAACTAGTGAACGCTAAAATAAGCGGGCCGGATTGCATTTGTCGTAAGAAATGTATAGCCGATTTCTCTAATGAATAGAAACGTTCAATCATCGAAATCGTTTATAATGGAAGGCCCAAAAATGAAAAAGATACATATCTAGTAGCGTTAATAGAAAGACAAGATGTTGCCAGACATCGTCTAGCTACAGCGGAATCTAAACAGAATACTTCTTCTTTCAAATATTTTGCTATGAAAGGTGGGAGTAGAGTTGAAGTTTGCCGCAACGCGTATATGAGTTTACGCTTTCTCCAATAAAGTCGTACAACGCCTAACTAAGATCCTGGAAACTAAAACTGCACCAGTTGATATGAGATGAAGGCATGCAGATCGTGCAAATAAACTGAATCCTGCGATTGTTGCCAACATTGATGAACAGATAAAATCGTTTCCGAAAAAAGAGTCTCATTATTCCTCTAAGTTAATCACCTATTTAGATGCAAGTTTAAGCGTAGCTAAGATGTATGAGCTCTTGATTAATGAAAATCCTGATTTAATACCGGTTTGGTAGGCCTCGGGTGGACGTTTGCTCGACCTGTGAGGATTTAAATGTAAAAATAAAGTCGACAACTCTTAATGAAACAGCAAAGAGATGGGCAGTTGCAGAACTTATGATTCATAAAAGACGAGCATCTAAATTCTACAATAAACTTCAAGAAATCAAAGAGACCTGCAAGGAAAGGAACGATGTTGGAGCCATAGTGTTTGACTATATGCAAAACCTGCTCCTTCCCTTAATGCCAGTTCGCAGTGTTATCTGCGCAAACTTTGGTATTACGTTTTTAATATCCACAGTCTGGGAAACGACATATCGGTGTTCTACACACACAGAGAGGGAGATGCTCAGCGAGGTCCCAATGAAGTCAGTACGGCGATTTTGGACTTTATTACTCAACATATCCCTGAAGAAGTAAAAACTCTGCATGTTTTTAGTGATGCGTGCGCTGGACAAAACCGCAACCACACTTTAACTAGGTTGTTTACTGCACTGACTATGAATGGCAAATTTCAAGTAATCCATCAATATTTTCCCATTCGAGGTCATAGTTTTTTGCATTGCGACAGAAACTTTTCAGTTATTAAGCGCTCTTTGAGAAAATTCGATAGGATTTATTCTCCTGATCAATACAACGAAATCATTACATCTTCCAAGAAAAAAAACCAAGCTTTCAAGTACAACGGCTAAATAATACTGATATACTTGATGTCAAAGGCTGGTGGCCTCAATACTTCAAAAAGATTGTCAAAGATGTTGAAAAGAAACAGTCCTTTACCATCAACAAATACATGCATTTGACATATACCCAAGCACTGAAAGGCTATATCAAAGCATCCGAATTTATTGATGGTTTCACCTATGGTCTTTTCAATGTGAAGAAACAAGACAATGTGGACCTTCCTACTTTGAAAGCGTACAATAGAAAAGTTCCAATCAACTCTAAGAAGCTAGAAGATGTTTCCAAAATAGTGCATTACATACCCGAAGACTACAGGCCCTTTTATGATGAAATTCTGACAAATTCCACAACAAATAGAAAAACCAGTGACCTAGAAATCTAAAAAGAATGTTAATATTATGTTTTACAAAGTTTTTACGTAAAATAAAAATTAGTATTTCATTTATGTCCTTTTTTTGTTTTTTTACCTATATTTTTGCATATTGCGTGGAAAAAGGATAAGATATTTGTACTTTCAAACACCAATATCTAGTTACTAAATGCGTATAAAACGTTTAAACTTTGGTATCACATGTACTTTATCAAAGTGTTCAATTGACAGCAGTTTTTTTTATTTCCCAAAAACAAGCTTCACTGGAATGTTATCCTTCTTCCAATCACTCATTCAATTGTGTTAACGGTATCTTTAGTTTTACGAAAAAGTCGCGAAAACCGCAACATTCTATCTATAAAAATAACGGAAATACCCAGCAAAAGTACCCAAAATAGGACATCTTGTACAATATATGAAGTAATCAAATTTAACAACATTGTACATAAAAAATGTTTGTTCAATATCTCGATAAAGGCATTATTTCAGTAAGTTGTTAATTTTGCCATATAGCAGCAAATATCTTTTAAATTTTTGTCAGCATTAAGTCGAGCTCTATTCCACTTTTTGCCCTCGTTTTAATTCCCAGGTGTAAAATGGAACCCTTGACCATCCCTATAAAGGCAATGCCTCTACCCAGGTCAAGTTTTTACGATTTATTTACTATCCCGTCATCACAATGACCACTTAACCTGGTCAGTGTCACACTATCTGACCGATAAACAGAACTAACCCAAAAATAAAAAGGACAAATGTATTTGACAGGGTCTCTAAATGGTCCTAAATTTACCCGCGTTGTCATGGGCGGAGAAACGAAGAATTATCAGAAAGTGGTATAAACGAAAGAATTCTGTAAAATTATAAAGAAACGTTTTAGCTATCGCAACAAAATTAAAACATAATTTAATAGAAAGTGTTTCAGCGAAAATTGAGCAATGAGTTAGAGCTGCTTAAAGTCCAACTAATTACATAGGCTTGTGTTAAATAAACTGCTGGCAACTTGAACTTGAAACCGATGACCTGCATTTTTTGGTAAAATTTAAGTGCGAATATTTTTAAAACGAGACGATATAAAAAACAATTTGAAACTTTTTTAAAAAATTTTTGAGATATGATTTTTTGTCGAACATTTAATTTTTCTACATAATAAGCTGTAACTTTTTATTAGCCATTTGATGTAATGTTTTCTTGCTAGAGGGCTCTTAAGTCATATTTTTTTAATGTGCACGGACGCAGAACATATACAGGGTGTGAAAAAATGTGGCAAGGTTAGTTAAAAACCTAGCAATCCTAAAGATCATGTACGTTTATTTCAGCATAAATAAGAATTCAAATTTACAGGTTTAGGTTTTAAGTGGTAGTGAATATTTTCTCCAAACGGTTTTTTAATTTTCTCTCTTATTTTATGATTTTAACAAATACGGGGTGTTGATTTTACAGCCAAATTTACCAACATCGGGTAACACAAGGGACATTTTAGTTTTACTTGCCTTGTGATATATCGTTGATAAGCTAATTTTAAGATGAATAAGATAATTAATAAAAATGTAAAGGGTTCTATTTAAAATAAAAAAAGGGGTCACTTCCGGTAAAATCGAAAGCAATTTTTAATTACTTTTTTATAGAAAACTTACCTCTTCTCGAGTTATAGAAACGTCTTAAGTTTAATTTTTTTGATACTTTTGAAACTGAAAAGGTGGCAGCCTGTTACATGTGCCTTGTGTTACCCGGTGTTGGTAATTTTGGCTGTAAAATCAACAGCTGTATTTTTCAAAATAATAAAGTTAGAGACAAGATTAAAAAATCGGTTGGAGAAATGATAGGTACTCCTTAAAACTTAAGTAAAATCTTTTAAATTTAAATTCTTTTTTATGCTACAGGTTGTTGTACAGGGTGTCCGGATTTGGTTGCAAAAGCAGGTTATCTCGCTTATTTTTAAAGATAGAACCTTGCGGTTTTCACGAACCTGAGCTAATTTTTTGTGAAACTCATGAAGCCATAAACAAAATTTTCATAGCCTTCTTTGTTTATGAGATACAGGGCGAAATAGAAAATTTTGCATTTTGGGACCCTCCTCGTATCTCGGTTATCCTTTAACTTAACGCAAAGGGAAAAATTGCTGCTTATGCACTTTTTTACGCTGGATCCAGTGGCGTAGTCACACTTTTCATTTGAGTTGTTATTTTTTAGATATAACCCAAAGTTGTGTTTTTTTAAATGGGACACCCTGTATATTTGTCCAGAAATTGATTTGTCCTTTTAAAAGCTTTTCAAAAATATATAATAGTATGGGTCTATTTTAATAAACAACAACAAAAATGCTAATTTTTATAATTATCCCAAATTTTGCAGTAGGCCATGCAAAACGATGCCGTTTTCTTTTGTTTTCTTGGAAGCAAATGACATTTCTCAATTTTGTACGCGTATATAAAATATAGCGCTAGTTTTTTTGTATTTATTTATTGTGTAAAAATATATTTGTATTATTATGGAAGAAAACCAAATTTTCGAACATTATGAAAAGTACGATATGTTAGCTTGTTTTATATTAAGTAATGAAAATGTTGAAGCGGCTTCTGAGATGTATTTTAACAGGTAAATAGTTAATTTTTAGGTATAATACTATTGCTTAATTTTTATTTAGATATCCAGAAAAGAGGCAACCTAATATATCCACTTTTTATCGGATAAAAAAGAATTTACTTAATCACGGATCATTTATCAAACCTCGTACGAAAACATATAATAAAGAAAATCGGGAGGCTGAGGAAATTACGGTTTTGGCTAATGCAGAAGCTTACCCTACAAACTCTTGTAGGGCCAGTGAAAACAGCATAGGGATTCCAAAAACTAGAGTTCAAGAAATTCTAAAAAAGCACAAATACCACCCATACAAATTTAGGCTCGTGCAGCACTTACAGCCAGGGGATGCAGAGCATCGGGTAGTCTTCTGCAATTGGTTTCGAGAAAGATGCGATATGGTTAGAGATTTTAAAATGAAGGTTATATGGTCAGACGAAGCACATTTCAGTAATTCTGGTATACTCAATAGGCACAATAGTAGATTCTGGTCCCAGGAAAATCAACACCAAATATTTCCCAGAAGACAGCAGGGCAGGTTTGGTCTAAATGTGTCCTGCTTCATATTCGGAACACATATAAAATTTTATATATTTGAGGGAAATCTAACAGCCAATCGCTATGTAGAAATTTTAGAGGCAGCTATACCTGAATTACTTGACGATGTTTCTCTAGCGCAGATTAACGAAATTTATTTTCAACAGGACGGTGCTCCTACACACAATTCTGGAATGACGAGATTATTTCTGGACAATAATTTTACCAATCAATGGATCGGAACAAATGGACCTATAAGATGGCCCCCTAGGTCCCCAGATTTGTCGATTTTAGATTTCTTTCTATGGGGATATCTGGAAAATAGAATTTACAAAGACCACTATGATAATGTCCAAGATTTAGGAAATGCAATGAGAGAAAATTTTCGCTATTTACAAAATCATCCCGTTATTTTGCTTAATTCTCTAAAACGAATACGAAAATTGTGCAAAGCATGCATAGAACAAAATGGAAACCAGTTTGAACAGTTCTTTTGATTTCCTTGGTTACTGTAGTTCTTATACGACAGTTGATTTTTTCTGAAAGGCTTGTTACATAATAATTTATTACTGTTTTGTTCTTGTGATACATAAATCTAGGTAGGTGGTACTTTTTTGGTGCGAAATTATCAATACATATTTTGATAAATAGATTTAATTACATTTTATTTTGATTTATTGTTAGGATGTAGATATTGTTAACGACTTTAAATAAAAAGCAGCATTGTTTTGCATGGCCTACTGCAAAATTTGGGATGATAATTATAAAAATTAAGATTTTTGTTGTTGTTTATTAAAATAAACCCATACTATTATATATTTTCGAGAAGCTTTTAAAAGGACAAATCAATCTCTGGACAAATATACAGGGTGTCCCATTTAAAAAAACACAACTTTGGGTCAAACGTAAAAAATAACAACTCAAATGAAAAATATGACTACGCCATTGGATCCAGCGTAAAAAACTGCATAAGCAGCAATTTTTCCCTTTGCGTTAAGTTAAAGGATAACCGAGATACGAGGGGGGTGCCAAAATGCAAAATTTTCTATTTCGCCCTGTATCTCATAAACGAAGAAGGCTATGAAAATTTTGTTTATGGCTTCATGAGTTTCACAAAAAATTAGATCAGGGTTGTGAAAACCGCAAGGTTCCATCTTTAAAAATAAGGGAGATACCCTGCTTTTGCAACCAAATCCGGACTCCCTGTACATGATCTTTAGGATTGCTAGGTTTTTAACTAACCTTGCCACATTTTTTTCACACCCTGTGTATTTTCTGGGTAGTGCAGACCGTGCACATCATAACAAAAATATTATTTAAGAGCCCTCTAGCAAGAAAAGTTTACATCAAATGGCTAACAAACAGTTACAGCTTATTATGTAGAAAAATAGCTGAAAACCGCACTTCAGTATCTCCTCTCGTTTTAAAAATATTCGAACCTAAATTTTACCAAAAAATGCAGGTGAACTGTTTCAAGTGGCCAGAAGTTTACTTAGCGATGCACTTCTGGATTTTTTTACAAATAAATATTATTCTTGTACCTTTTCTAAGCAAAAAAGCTATACTTACTTAATAACGTCAGAGGTAACCGTTCTCGAGCAATTTGCTTTGTTTATGCGTCGATGCAAGGAAAACAAATTTTTTAATAATAATAAACTAAGGTATATTTATTTCAAGACAATACAAAATTACAGGTAAGTATGAATTATTCTAAACTATAATAAATGCTCCACGTGATGACCGTTGGTTTATAGGCATAATGTAAAATTTTTTTTTAAGAACGTCTGATACGCCTATAAATATTCTGCATTTGTCTGTACTCATTGCAGGCATTTTCAATTTGCAACCAGAGCTGCTCACGCGTTTATATTGGAACGAAGTACACATGGCATTTGAGAAAACCCCATATACAAAAATCACAAGGATTTAAGTCTGGCGACCTAGCTGGCCATTGAACTGGTCCGCCTCTACTAATTTTCGTAAGTCTGATCCAGATATTGACGCATATTTCCACTGAAATTAGGCGGACACCCATCGTCCATAAACCACATGGCTTGCCGAATATTTAAAGGAACTTCCTCTAGTAATGTGGGTAAAATATTCTGAAGAAATACTCTTCCCCTGTTAGTCGACCTGGCAACTCAATAGGTTCAATTAGGTTGTTGTTTACAATACCAATCCATACATTAATACTAAACCTATGTTGATGTTTGGTTTCTTTCACAACATAAGGTTTATGCCCAACATATGCATAATGATGTGAAAATGTGTAAATTATTAATTCCGTCTCTCGTGTAACTAGATTCATCGGAGAATAAAAAATTGGATCTTCAATTTTCTTATTTCTCATCCAATCGAAAAATACTACAAGCGCAGGGAAATCACCCTCCATCATAGCATGCACCTTTCTAAAATGAAACGGGTATGAGTTCTCCTTGTGTATAATATTACTTACAGATGTTTTGCAAATTCCTGGATGCATCGCTGATAATCTTCTTAATTCTGGGTTATCTTCTAGATCCATCAGAATAGCTTCTTCGACTTCCTCAATTAAAAAGGGATGCCTACCCGTTTCATTTTTTTGTGGAGACACTGATTCGGTTTCCCTCAACGTTTGGTGAAGTGCCGTGAAGTTTGTATGAGTGGGATGGATTTTATTCGGAAACTTTTCGACATATCTACGTTGTGCCACTCGCGCGTTACACTGAACTTCCCAGTAGATTAAATGCAAATCTGTATATCTTCATTACTAAACGAAACCATTTAAAAAAAATATATAAATTAAAATCTTACTTTCAATCAAATCAAATTATTAATATGACAATAACAATTTTGTCACTTTGACACTTGCGTATATTATTGTAAGAACGGTTACCTAGCGTTGTTGAGTAAGTATACATTTTTTTATGAATAAATACTTACACTTTCCTGAGCAAAAAAGTATACTACGTTCTCTAAAAAAAGAATTACATTATGCCTTCAAACTAACGGTCATCACGTAGAGCATTTATTATAGTTTAGAATAATTCATACTTACCTTTACTTTTGTATGGTCTTGAAATAAATACACCTTATTAAAAAAATTGTTTTCCTTGCACCGACGCGTAAATTTGCAAATTGCTCGAGAACGGTTACCTCTAGCGCTATTGAGTAAGTATAGCTTTTTTGCTTAGAAAAAGTACAAGAATAATATTTATTTATAAAGAAGTGCATCGCCCAAAAAGTTAGGGCAAATTTACATAATAATAGTAACGTACGTAGAGCCCTCTAAGTGTCAATCTAGTGAAATCTAATACCAAATTATGACTCCTCACCCAAAAAATACCCCGTATGTCCAATTTCGTGAGAAAATTGTATTATTTGCACCAAATATTTAATAAAAAATAAAATAAAATCTATATTTCAACACCCAGTATCTCGGTAACAAAGCATTTCCCGACCTAGGTTAATATGAACATTTTTTCAGGTTTTTTTTATGCACAATCACCCTTTTTATTTTGTAGGGGTTGTTCGTGGAAACCCCGTATATATATATATATATATATATACAGGGTGACAATTTAAAAACTTGAAATGGCCATATCTTAGGAAGGAAAAACTGAATCAAAAAACGCTCAAAACACTTTCTATAAAATGAAGAGGGAACAAATAAAAGCGTATTATTCGACCCTTATCTGTAACCCCTTGGGCAGGGTGAGATACACCCCTAAAATCTTAAATAGAAAGGAGGGTCGAGTGATACATCATCTTAAAGCTCTTGAAAAATACTTTGCAATGGTACCATAGAAAGCTGTTTTTCGTGAAATTCTTCTGGGTTTATAAAAGAAAACAATAAATTAAAACACAATTGTGAAATTTTTTATAATTATTTAATTAAATATTCAAAATGGTTCCCGTTGTTTTGAAGACAATAATAAAGCCTTTGTTCAAATTCTTCGCGTACATTTGCAAATGTTTCTCTGGATATAGCACGGCATTCCTGAACTATCCTGTCCTTGAGTTGCTCTATTGACTCAGGTTGCGTTTTAAACACCACAGACTTAAGGTGATCCCACAAAAAGAAGTCAAGAGGTGTTAGGTCCGGGTATCTAGGTGGCCATTCAATAGGACCTCTTCTTCCAATCCACTGGTTGGGATAATTATCATCCAACCTTTGCCTCTCGAGAACTACATAATGAGGAGGTGCTCCATCCTGTTGAAAAGGTAGTAAGCGTTCTTCTAATGCTAAATTTCCTTGTATGTCCTTCTGATTTTCTAATTCCCGCACTATTAGTGGTTAATAGACCTCTGTAGCATTTCAGCATACATGTCGCCATTTAAATTCCCTTCTATGAATATTGGGCCGATAATTACGTCTCCCAATATATCAGCCCAAACATTAATTTTCTGGGGGTACTGGGTATGCCCTTCTCTAAATACGTGTGGGTTCTCGTCATTCCAGTAACGACAGTTTTGCTTATTAACATGTCTATTCAAATAAAAGGTACATTCATCACTGAAACAAATATTTTTAACTAGTCGAGGTTCTGCCGTAATTCTATCTGTCATTATTTCACAAAACTGGATTCTTCTATCCGGGTCGCCGTCACCAAGTTCTTGCAGTATGCGCAGTTTATAGGGATGAAACTTATGAAATTTAAGTACCTTTCGTATTGTTTCACGAGATAAGCCAGTTGCTACAGCTGCTTGACGAGTTGATAAAGTTGAATTAATTGCAAACTACCCCAGAGGTTCAATTATTCGCGACAGAGCCAGTTTCTTCAAACTTGGCTACTAGTTGGCGAACATACTCCGGACTTACATTTTGACCTGGATGCCAGTCATTAAATCTTTGGGCTGTCCTTAAGAAACATTGATCCTGAGAACCATAAATGAAAATCATTTCTACACGTTCAGCTGTGTTGTACACCATTATTTAAGATAAGTGCTGCTTTTCGTTTAAATTGAACCAAAAGTCAACTGTTAAAATATCAACACTAATAGTACAAGTTACTTTTAAAGTAAATATTGTGAGAATGAAATGCGAATATTCATAAACAAATTAAATACCAGGCTTAAAATGTTTAGAATTCTTAAGAGACATGCCAGGATATCGGTACCAATCATTTTGAACATTTACTTAAATAAAAATAAAAATGTTCAAAACTGTGTTTTTATTTATTGTTTCCTTTAATAAATACAGAAGAATTTCACGAAAAACAGCTTTCTATGGTACCATTGGAAAGCATTTTTCAAGAGCTTTAAGATGATATATCATTCGACCCCCCTTTCTATTTAAGATTTTAGGGGTGTATCTGACCCTGCCCAAGGGGTTACAGATAAGGGTCGAATAATACGCTTTTATTTGTTCCCTCTTCATTTTATAGAAAGTGTTTTGAGCGTTTTTTGATTAAGTTTTTCCTTCCTTAGATATGGCCATTTCAAGTTTTTAAATTGTCACCCTGTATATATATATATATATATATATATATTGAATTTTTGGTTTATTCCGATCTCCCAAAAATTTTTTTTTGCATTTTGCGTTAAACGATATGGTAAATTTAGATCTTGTATTAGGTAATAGATTATTGGATCGCATTTATCTCTAAAGAGTTAATAACTGCACCCAAACATACTCCACTATGAGTCCCTTGAAGTTCTATTTAGGAACGAAATGAGTACTTCTAAAGTATGTAAGAGCTTGTTATTGTTTTACTGTCATTTAATATTTATTTCCACTTTAAACTCCAAATAACAAAAATATTTATAACCATTTCAACCTGTCATTATAAATGCAGACTTTATTATAGCTTTTCATACCCTCTTATTTTTGATCCTATCCAGTTAATATGAAAGATAAATAAAATTAAAACGAAATAACCATTCACAGTCATCGTACTTGATAGACTCACTGGTAAACTTGTCTTCGTTGCTTGAAATCTTCCCATTCTTCATTTGTAGATGACTTTAATGTATATTTCATTAAGTTTGACTATTGTTTGCCACATGAAGTTCCCCGAAAATACGATACTACATCGTATCGAATTGATTTGTTTTATTAGTTATTTTTTAAATCATTTAAGACGTGACCAGGTATGCCATTGCTGATTTTCCATCAGCAGTCATCTTCTAATATATGTCACCTTGTAGTTGACTCATGAATTGTATAATAAAATAAAAAGGTACAAGCGTCCTGCAAAACAACACCTGTCTGACCGATTAATTCTAAAAATCTTATATCAATTAGCCACCTGCACCAAAGTCGTAATAGAAGAAAAACAATAGATAGGTCAACATCGTGAAAAAACTTGACATAAACTTAATCTGACATAATTATTGAGAATAAAATATTGGGTCACCCTAATTCGAGAACAAAAAAACGGTAGTTCTTTGCTAATTAACATACGGAGGTCTGTGATTTAACATTTAATTAAAGGTTTTGACACAATGTAAATGCAAATTATTTTTTTTTCGTGCACGACAGAAAAGGCAAATTAAATGGCCCGTAGGTTTAATATTTTTAACATGGACAGGTCATTTATTTAATTGAGACAAATCTCCTATATTATTCGATTTTTTAACTTTTAGTTATCAATGTCAATAACAAGCATAAACAAAGTTCCTGTTAGACAATAAGTCTACTGATAACTTTCATAGCTGATGTACAGGGTTTTTTCAACTAAAATTCATCTTTGACTCATGTAAAATATATTTATTGCAAATAATTTCCACTACAATATACAGGGTGATGATTATAAAGTGTTACAAGGCGATATCAGAAAATAGTTAATAGGGAGGCGGGGAGTTAGATTTTAAGACATTTTTGTCCACCTCTTCACATTTTAAATGGTGGCGGTCAACAAAACTGTCAAATGGAATAGTTTTTCGTTTCGATTGTCAAAACCTACGTAAGTACCGCTAAAATCTTTACATTTGCTTTACTGGTTGCCTGGTTACGAATTAAAAAAGAAGCACAAAAGAACAATGAACCTAGTATTGAATGCCTTAAATTAGACGACCGTCGTCGTGCTTAGGAAAGAATTGTGTGGTCAAGATTTTCAAAATCGGATAACATTTCATAACTTGCTAAGGTTTGAGATTCAAGAAAACAAGGATTTTTACGTACCATTATTTTTTCTGATAAGGCAACCTTTAATAATTGTGGTCAGGTAAGTCTTTATTTTGTACTGCATTCCATGGTCATTCTTTGCTTTTTAAATTTAAGGTAAATCGACATAATATGCTCTACTAGGGACCTGAAAATCCTCACTCGTTGAGAGTTGTAGCGAATCAGCATCCATTATTGGTCCACATTTTTTCGATATTTTCCTAAATGGGAAAATATACAGGATGTCCCATTTTGGGTACTTTTGCGGGGTATCTCCGGTATTTTTATAGATAGAAAGTTACGGTTTTCGCGACAGTGTGCTACCTTTTCGTAAAATTAAAGATGCTGTTGACAAAAATTATCATAGCCCTTTTAGTTTTTAAGATACAGGGCTAAATTGAAAATGTTGCATTTTCAGGCAACCCCCGTATCTCAACTATCAAATAACTTATCGAAAATGCGAAAACCATTTCTAATATGACTTTTCCCGTAGAAATCAATTCCGCCTTCGGAATTAGTATACAAGGTTAGGTAAAAAAGCTATCGGACGCTACTTTATTTTTTAAATGGAACACCCTGTATATTTATAGACTATAATTTTTTTTTACTTTTTCAAAAATATAAAATAGTATGCAGGGGCGTGCGGTAAAATTTTAAGAAAGGGAAGCAATTTTTAGAAACTTACCTATTTGTAATGTAATTCGATTCTTCGATCATTTTTTGCAAATTCGTCAATGACGTCATCATAAAAACGTCGATGCTCCGACATATTTTGGATAAGTCTATTTTCGATGGACAACAGCGATGATGCGAAAGTCTCTCCTGCCCCGTTGAATTTCTCACGAAATTTTTTATACGTTTAAGTGTTGATAAATTACGTTATACTGATGAACTTATGGCAGGTACTGTCAATACTAAGTCAGACAATTTCGACATTTCGGTGTAGGCATCTTCCAGCTCCTTGTCTTTTAAAAATTGCATTAGTTCCTTAGCGTTATTTTCTGCGCTAATGTCATCAGTTTCGTAAATCACTTTTAGTTCAGATCGCAGTAACACTCGGTCGAAGAACTGGCCATAATGAAGAAAAAGAGATTTAAACGCATCTTCTGGAAAAGTTTTTCCTTTAAATGCATCAAAATTGCAGAGCTCGAGGAATTTAAAATCATTTAAACCGTTAAATCTATAGGTAATTTGTTGCTGAATTTGATCGATTATTTCATAAAAGAGGCGTCTGTATGATATTTGAACATCTCCCACCTTGTCTGTTCGAAGACGCTTGGTTTGTGGCTCTACATTTAACGTCATCGTTTTCTTCCAAAATAGTTCAAAGTCATTTGTTTTTTGGCTTAACATGGACTTAAAATCGTTCACTTTTTTTAGGCAAAAAGCCATATCATTTGTTTTAGTTTGTAATATATTATAAACATTGTCCGAGAATGGAAATATTTCTGAAAATATGTTCAACAAATAATTAAAATTAAAATCTCGTTTCACACAGTCCAAAAACCCCTCGAACTATTTATTGCTTCTGAGTCCCACGTTTCATTATTTTCTATTATATTCTCAAATAGTTCAATCAGTGATTCACGATTATCAGGTACTGTTAACCCAAGTCTTCCATTATAGTTCCACCTAGTAGGAGCTACTTTGGGCAATCGTTTGTGGACAATGGAGTCCAAAGCTTGTGTACGTTTTGTTGACTTGGAAAAAAAAGCAGCCATACCACTTAATGTAACGAAAAATACTTTACACTCTTTAACGTGATTGATGACTGGGATAAACTTAAATTTAATGTATGAGCAAAACAATGGACAAACACAGCACTTGGGAAAGTTTCTCGAAATTTAGCTTGCAGACCCCCTAATTGACCTGCCATCACTGCAGCTCCATCGTAGCTTTGAGCACCTAATTTTTTCTCTCCATTAATTTCTTTAGTAACGTTATAAACTACGGTATATAATGCATCTGCTGTACGATTTTCGGACACATTCTTAAAACCTAAAAATCGCTCTTTAATACTTCCGTCTGTTTTAACGTAGCGTATTACTATAGATAATTGGCTAAAATTAGTGATATCAGTTGTTTCATCCAGAACAATAGCAATGAACCGCGCCTCGCCAATCTCCTGCTTAATTCTTTTTAGAATAATGGTTGCAACAGCGGAAATTAAATCATTCTGGGTTGGATTCGACGTTCCGCGAAAAACGCTAGACTGCTCTAAATGATTTTTAAGCAATCATCATATTTAGCCATTAAACTAAGTAAATCTTGAAAATTTCCTCTATTTGAAGGAATCCTTGTTTCGTCATGACCTCTAAATCCCAATTCGTGCTGTCCGAGAAAACACACAACATCGATAAGTCTTCTTAATATTTGTCTGTTTTTATCAACTAGTTCATTGGGTTGGCGGTGACTAATTTCCAACTGTTTATTAAGGGCGTGTTCAATTCTGGTTTTGTCGAAGACTTTTTCTTTTATGACGGCCTGTAAATGCGCTTTGGACATAACGTGTCTTTTTACAGTTTTATGGAAATTGTTTAAATCGGAAAAACCAGTTTTATTCCAGAGACCTTTTTCATTTTCAAAAAATAAACATGGCCAACAAAATAATTTACTTATATTTTCACACCCTGTTAGCCATTTAAATTGTTCGTATTGTTTTTCTGAATAAAAATGTCTAATACAGTTTTACATTTTTGTGGTTAAATTTTTCATAGGCGATTTTGCCCTTCCTTTGGAAATTATTTGAAGCTTATCAGCGAAGTTTAATGTTGAAAATCCCTTTATTATTAAGACACACCACACATTCACACACACTATTCTTACTAAATTCTCCAACATTTTTAACGTTACTACCGACAGCCGAAGTTGACTGTATTTGCATATCCACGTCCGTATTATTGTCTTCCATATCGCACCATGCACGACGCGACGTACGTATCACCCAACACACGGATAGCCGTTCAAACAAAGAACCTACTCCAACGATAGCTTCCGCCACCACTTAAAGCACGCGACTGAAATGCAAAAATTGCAAACAGACGGTGGAAAGTTCAATAACCTCTGGCTCGATTCACAGGAAATTAAGCATACAGGACTTGGCTGCAGAGAAGCTAGCGGCCCGCATAGGTTCTGTTCGATATTCTATTATGGCTGGGTCGGAGTCAAGGCCGCATTTATTATAGGCTTGATAATTAAGATAATATTTTAGCATTTTTAATATAAACTAAATTAATGGTTTCAAAAATTACATTTTAGAAGATGGTTAGTAATTTTTTTGGGGAAGCACTGCTTCTTTTGCTTCCATAGACTGCACGCCCCTGGCATATAGGTATCTAACAGGTCCATTGGTACCTATCTATCTTTGAGGAGTTGTTATCAAGAAATTCCCTTAAGAGCCTGGCTGTAGGTAAACAGCATTATATTGGGCTAGTGGAATATTTTCGAGCAGTTCTGAAATAACTTCCTCAAAGATTTCTAGGTATTTACGTGCTGTAATACCTCCTTTAAAAATCCTATAGACTATATGTCTGCCTAAAATAAAAAGGCATTCGTCTGGCCAGATAACAAGTCTTCCAAATAAATCGGTAGCATCGATTTGTTGCAAATACCACTGGTAAAATAGTGCCAAACATATATTTCTTTTCTTTCTCTGTTTTCTTTGTTGTATCTTTTAGGATGCGTGTGAACAAAAGGTCCGTGCTCAACTTAATTTGCTTTTAAACGAGCAAATACCTCAAAAAACCCTTGCCTTCTTTCTGGATATCTAACTCGCAAAAACTCATATGATAATACAGATTTTCATAGCCATAATAGCTTACTTGCCTTTAGAAATACAATTCAGAGGATTCTTCAGGATTTTTATTATTCTGTATAAAACATACAAGCATTTCATATTTTTCCTAGTTTTCATATGCTGACATTATTCGAAGAAATTGATAAATGTCAATTAAATAAAAATACCAAAAAAACGTTTATAAATCAAAAGTCGATCCAAAAACCGATGAGATAGACAAATACAAAAGCATACCCGCATATTATTTTTTTCATAATTTTCATACGTTGGCATTATTCCAAGAAATTGATTAACGTCAATTAAATAAAAATACCAAAAGAACGTTTATGAACCAAAAGTCGATCCAAAAATCGATGAGATAGACAAATATTTGTCATTTATTTATGTTTGTTGTCATAAACAATAGCCATAGCCTACTATTAAATTATGCATTTAATTTCAGGAAATTGTCATTTATTTGCGTGTTTCTGAGAAAAAGTGCATACTATTATATATTTTTGAAAAGGTAAAAGAAGACAAAATTTGTTGCCTACAAATATACAGGGTTGTTCTATTTAAAAAAATAAAGTAGGGTCCAAAAACTTTTTGACCTGACCATATATACCAATTCCGAAGGCGGAATTGAGTACTACAGGAAAAGTTATATAAGAAACAGTTTTCACATTTTTGATAAGTTATCTGATAGTTGAGATACGAAGAGTGCCTGAAAATGCAAAACTTTCAATATAGCCCTGTATCTTAAAAACTAAAAGGGCTATGATAATTTTGTTAACGGCATCCTTAGTTTTACGAAAAACGCAACTCTCTATCTATAAAAATACCGGAGATGCCCCCAAAATGGGACACCCTGTACACAACTTTAGATGTTAAAATATTCGTTGCCCCAATGAGTAACCACACGTATAGGGTACAAAAGACAGTATTACATACATATTTCATACCTGTTTGTTGTTATTTAATATGTGCTAATTTGTAGAAATTAAAAAAAAATCAGCAAATGACTTTAGGATTGTAAAAAGCTTTATTTTATGATCCTCTAAAAACACACAATATCGTCTAAATTAGGTAATAGTTGCATACTGTTTTCATGCTCATAATAATTGAGATGCTAATTTCAATACTCAACCTCTAACACATTACACACATATTACAAAACACTGCAAATATTACATTTAACAGCGAGAATTCGATGTTTTTTTACTGGTCTTTAAAAAATGCATATATACGGAATGGTATAAACTAGATCAAATAATTGAATCGATACTTAATTGGCTTATACAACGTGTAATCAAAGTATATAAACGGCGAAATATAATCATAATAATCAACAGTCTTTATTTCTTTCAGAATGAATAATATATTACATGGTAGATAGGGGGCGGCATCCAATAGTGTTGCTCCTATACAACCCCCCTAAAACTAAATAAAAAAAATGCATTTCTAATACCTAGTTTACCTACATATATAAAAGGTAACCCTTTACAAATTTTATCTAATTTTAAAAGTAACTTCTGACAAAGTAGATAATTGAAAAGTAAGCAAATAATATATAGTTGCAAATTAACAATAAGTTATTTTGAAAATGAAAATGAAAAAAAATGAAAATATATTTAACCAATCATGTGTGCATTCTGTCTCTTTTTTCAAAGAGGTATCTGTTAATTTTATGTTTAAAGTTGGTCAGAGAACAGGTTTTGAGGCGATGAGGAAGCTGATTATGAATTTTTACAGCGTTGTAAGTAAAACTACGCTGGAACAAAGCCGAATTGTGTAAAGGAACTTTAAAAAAAACTTCTGTGGTGAGTATTAATAGAATGAGTATCAAAACTTCGAATAAGTTTATTAAGTAAATATTTCATTTGCTTCATATATATGACTTTGTTAATTAAACCCAAAAGATGTGGCCGAAAACGCTCTTCCATATTTAACCAACGTGATAATTTAAACGATTCAAAAATATGATCAAACTTTCATATATTATACTAGAATCTAATGCAAGCGTTTTGAACGAGCTGTAAACTAACTTTATCCCTCTGAAGCAAGGCTGGCCAGTAGACGGTACTGCAATATGAAAGGTTAGATAAAATTAACGAATCTGTAAGTTTCAGTTTAATAGATGTGTCTAAAATATCTCTGCTATGATAAAGTATACGTAGCTTGAAAAACGATTTTTGTATGAGGGAAGAGACATGTTTTTGTCTATAACTAGACCAAGATTTTTACAAACTTTGATAGGGGTTAAGGCAGTGGTATTAAGAGAAACATCTCAGGTACCCCTTACCTGAATTTAATAAAGGTATGTACACTTAGGTAGGAAATCATGTCAAATCCAATGGCTAGTTCCTCATGGCTGCCAAGTTTACCAGTTTTTCTGTTATAACAAGAAAATTATTTTTTTTAATGAAACCCCCTTTAGCATATTACTTTTTTAAAATATGTTAATTATGTTAATTTAATGTATTACCTTTGATTAAAATACTTGCACACAAAAGGTTACCTGATATGTTTGATAATGTCAGTTTAGTTGATTTATAAAAATGAATCGTTTAACTGAAACTCAAAAAATTGAAATTTTAATTATACTGGGTTATGGGGATGGAATGCGAAGCCTACGAGATGTTTGTAATATTTTTAACTTTTTTTTAACTAACAGAAATCCAATAACTAAATCTACCGTAAGTAAAATTCAAAAAATAATCGTGAAACTGGAAAGATAAAAGATACTGTACAGGGTGTCCGGAATTGGTTGCAAAAGCAGGGTATCTCGCTTATTTTTAAAGATAGAACCTTGCGGTTTTCACGAACCTGAGCAAATTTTTTGTGAAACTCACGAAGCCGTAAACAAAATTTTCATAGCCTTCTTCGTTTATGAGATACAGGGCGAAATAGAAAATTTTGCATTTTGGGACCCCTCTCGTATCTCGGTTATCCTTTATAACGCAAAGGGAAAAATTGCTGCTTATGCAGTTTTTTACGCTGGATCCAGTGGCGTAGTCATATTTTTCATATGAGTTGTCATTTTTTAGATATGACCCAAAGTTGTGTTTTTTTTTTAAATAGGACAGCCTGTATATTTATCCAGAAATTGATTTGTCCTTTTAAAAGCTTCTCAAAAATATATAATAGTATGGGTCTATTTTAATAAACAACAACAAAAATCCTAATTTTTATAATTTTCATCCCAAATTTTGCAGTAGGCCATGCAAAACGATGCCGTTTTCTTTTGTTTTCTTGGAAGCAAATGACATTTCCCAATTTTGTACGCGTATATAAAATATAGCGCTAGTTTTTTGTATTTATTTATTGTGTAAAAATATATTTGTATTATTATGGAAGAAAACCAAACTTTCGAACATTATGAAAAGTACGATATGTTAGCTTGTTTTATATTAAGTAATGAAAATGTTGAAGCGGCTCCTGAGATGTATTTTAACAGGTAAATAGTTAATTTTTAGGTATGTTGAAATAATAAAGCTTAATTTTTATTAAGATATCCAGAAAGGAGGCAACCTAATATATCCACTTTTTATCGGATAAAAAAGAATTTACTTAATCACGGATCATTTATCAAACCTCGTACGAAAACATATAATAAAGAAAATCGGGAGGCTGAGGAAATTACGGTTTTGGCTAATGCAGAAGCTTACCCTACAAACTCTTGTAGGGCCAGTGAAAAGAGCATAGGGATTCCAAAAACTGGAGTTCAAGGCATTCTAAAAAAGCACAAATACCACCCATACAAATTTTGGCTCGTGCAGCACTTGCAGCCAGGGGATGCAGAGCGTCGGGTAGTCTTCTGCAATTGGTTTCGAGAAAGATGCGATATGGTTAGAGATTTTGAAAGGAAGGTTATATGGTCAGACGAAGCACATTTCAGTAATTCTGGTATACTCAATAGGCACAATAGTAGATTCTGGTCCCAGGAAAATCAACACCAAATATTTCCCAGAAGACAGCAGGGCAGGTTTGGTCTAAATGTGTCCTGCTTCATATTAGGAACACTTATAAAATTTTATATATTTGAGAGAAATCTAACAGCCAATCGCTATATAGAAATTTTAGAGGCAGCTATACCTGAATTACTTGACAATGTTCCTCTAGCGCAAATTAACTAAATTTATTTTCAACAGGACTGTGCTCCTGCACACAATTCTGGAATGACGAGATTATTTCTGGAAAATAATTTTATCAATCAATGGATCGGAATAAATGGACTTATAAGATGGCCCCCTAGGTCCCCAGATTTGCCGATTTTAGATTTCTTTCTATGGGGATATCTGGAAAATAGAATTTACAAAGACCACTATGATAATGTCCAAGATTTAGGAAATGCAATAAGAGAAAATTTTCGCTATTTACAAAATCATCCCGTTATTTTGCTTAATTCCCTAAAACGAAAATTGTGCGAAGCATGCATAGAACAAAATGGAAATCAGTTTGAACAGTTCTTTTGATTTCCTTGGTTACTGTAGTTCTTATACGACAGCTGATTTTTGCTGAAAGGCTTGTTACATAATAATTTATTACTGTTTTGTTCTTGTGTTACATAAATCTAGGTAGGTGGTACTTTTTTGGTGCGAAATTATCAATACAAATTTTGATAAATAGATTTAATTACATATTTATTTTGATTTATTGTTAGGATGTAGATATTGTTAACGATTTTAAATAAAAGGCAGCATTGTTTTGCATGGCCTGCTGCAAAATTTGGGATGATAAATATAAAAATTAGGATTTTTGTTGTTGTTTATTAAAATAGACCCATACTATTATATATTTTTGAGAAGCTTTTAAAAGGACAAATCAATTTCTGGACAAATATATGTCTCATTTAAAAAAACACAACTTTGGGTCATATCTAAAAAATAACAACTCAAATGAAAAATATGACTACGCCACTGTATCCAGCGTAAAAAACTGTATAAGCAGCAATTTTTCCCTTTGCGTTAAGTTAAAGGATAACCAAAATGCAAAATTTTCTATTTCACCCTGTATCTCATAAACGAAGAAGGCTATGAAAATTTTGTTTACGGCTTCGTGAGTTTCACAAAAAAATAGCTCAGGTTCGTGAAAAGCTCAAGGTTCTATCTTTAAAAATAAGCGAGATACCCTGCTTTTGCAACCAAATCCGGACACCCTGTACATTCTGGCAGACCGGAAAATACAATAATTCCTCATCTTCCTACCAAAACACTAGCAGGAGAAAACAGCATTTCAACTTTAAAATTAGGTTATAAAAAACAACGGAATTAATACAATACAAAAAAAGAACTGCTTAATACAACAAACAATAAATTAATGAAAATAAGTAAGATGTTTAAAATGTTGTCCATTTACTTCCTGAGAGAACTCCCAATACTGTGGGAAAACATTTAATAGCCTCCTCGATTCGTGTACATTCGATTTCTATTCGCTCCTTTAAATCCTAGAGATCATTGGGCTTAGTTTTATACACCACATTTTTAAGGTGTCCTCAGAAAAAGTAGTCGAGGGACGTCAAGTCCGGAGACCGAGGTGGCCACTCTATTGTACCTCTACGTCCAATCCATCTTCCAAAAAAAAGACATTGTTTAAATATTCCCCAACCATTACCCAAACAAATCAAGTTGAAATACTTAATACAGCAGGTAAAGTAAGAAACTTGCGGTTATTCGGAAATAGTTCTGCAATAGCGGGGATAATTTCGGTCCTTAAAAAATTCAAATATCTTTGTCAAGGTTAGTGTGTCTTCCATGAAGAAATGACCGATTATTTTTGCAACCTTTATAGCACACCAAACATTAACCTTTTGGGAAAATTGGGTATGATTTTCACGTATCTAATTTGAATTTTCACTGGCCCAATATCGACAATTATGCCTGTTAACTTTTCCATTAAAAAAAAAAAGCTTCTCCGTCAGAAAAATTAATTTGATTGAAAAAATTTAGATGGGTATTTCAACGTTGCATCACGATTTCACGAAATTCCTATCGTAATCATTCTCAGACAGAGTTCTTGCACCAAAGTTATTCTGTATAGATGAAGCTTTTCGGTTTTTAGAAATCGGTCTACGGAGATATGTGAGGCGTCATTTTCTCTTCCTAATGTTCTGTTAGAAAGGTGCTGATTTTCTTCTAAACTGATTAAAACATTCAAAACCTTATCACAAGGCTTAGGATATAGCATATTTTGGCCATTTTTGTATTTAAATGCATATTTTGCAGTTATAACAGGAAAAATTTGATGTATTTCAAATATAATCCATAATAATAAAATAATAAAAAATATCTAGTTGCTGACAGGCCAAGAGTTTTACCCATGCTATCTTAAAATTGTTATAAGTACCCAATAAAACATCTGTGCTTTAAAAACTATGGATTTACCACGGATTTACAATCATAAATACGCTCGTTTTAAGAAAGTTAGAAATATTTTTTCAATTCAGTTTAACTTACACATTGTGGCGTGAACATTATCCTATATATAGAAAAGCGTTCCTATATATAGAAAAGCGTTCATTACGTGCGGTATTAAATCAATTCGTGAAAGATTTTCCTGATTTTACGACTGCCGGTTTTGTGCTGTTTTGTAAATATTGTGATGACTCTTACTGCGAACAGGAAATGCCAAGTGACACAACACATAAGAACTACAAAGCATCAGATCCAAAAAGTAAAAAGTGTGCTCAGAAACAAGTTTTAATCACCACAGCATTTTCACCAAGACCGAGACCCAAACGATCAAAGTTCAATGAGGATTTATGAAAGGCATTTATTAGCGCGGATATTCCACTGAATAAATAAAGTAATCCTGCTCTGAAGTTATTTTTAGAGCAGTACACAAAGACATCAATTCCACATGAATCCACGTAAAGGAAAAACTATGTTCCAGATTTGTACAATAAGACAGTTACCGAATTGCGGGAAAAAGTAAAAGATAAGAGTATCTGGGTGTCACTAGATGAAACAACTGATGTGGAACAGAGATGTGTTGCTAATTTTGTTTTTGGTGTGTTGGATGTAGAAGCAGAAAGGGATACATCATATTTACTTCCAATGAAGACCTTAGACAAAGTAAATCATTCAACTGTTGCTGGATTTTTCAACAACTCTCTCACTCTTTTATGGCCTGGTGGTATTAAATATGATAGAGTGTTAGTGGCAATTACAGATGCTGCTCCATACATGTGTAAAGCAATGAGTGGTCTACAAATATTGTACCCTAAAATCATACATGCCACATGTCTTGCCCATAGACTTCATCGAGTTGCAGAACAAGTTCGTGCTTTTTATTCACGAGTGAACGATCTGATTTCCTCGGTAAAGAAAGTATTCCTAAAAGGTCCGACTCGGGTAGAAAAATTTAGGGAAACTGCAGGAAACCAATTGTAACTAGATGGGGAACTTGGATAAACGCTGCCATTTATTATGCAGAACATTTCGAGGCAATAAAAAACATAGTCAACCAATTTAATGCGGAATACTCACATTGTATACAAGAAGCACAAAACGTTTTGCACAAAGAAGATGTACGTGAGGATTTAATTTACATTAAAAACAATTTTTCTTGCTTGTCTGATACTATAAAAAAATTGGAGATGAAAGCACTTTCTCTGTCAAAAATCGTAGAAATGATAGAAAAAGTAAGTGAAACTCTAACTAACAATAATGAGCTACGTTTTTACAAAAAGAATATTGGTTACAAAAATTTGAAAAATATTAGTGCAGTTTTGGACAATAAAGAGACACTGAATCCAGATAATGAACAATTTTTAGCATATTTTTAGATTTTTAAATGCATAATTATCCTAAGCCTATTTATTACCATCTGTTGCGCTTTTAAATCTGCCAGAACGCACGACATCTTTTACCATTCCAGTTTCACGAAATGTTTTTTACTTACGGTAGATTTAGTTATTGGATTTCTGTTTCGATATTTGTCATTAAAAATGTTACCAGCATCTTGCTGTTTCAATTCTTTTAGGGGTTCAGTAAAACGAGCCATTTTTGTAAATCAACAAAACTGACATTGTCAAACATGTCAGGTAACCTTTTGTGCGGTATGGTATTTTAATAAAAAGTGATAAATACATTAAATTATAGATGTTATACCCTTATTTTCGCAAAATCCGTTGACTTTCGTAAAAAGTCCTCTAAATAAAAAGTATTGAGAATTTTACATAGATTTGAAGAAAGTAATATAATATAGGGTGTTCCATTAAAAAAAAATCCTTTTATAACAGAAAAATGGAAAACTTGGCAGCAATGCGGAACTCGTCATTGGATCCGACATAATTTCATACCTAAGTGTCCCTAGTTTCATTAAATTCAGGTAAGCATTACTTGACTTATTTCACCGTTTAATTCATTTTGTTGCACGCTGTATATTAATATCAGCAAGCACATTCTTATTCCAGTGAAAAGTGAAAATCGATAAAATACCGTTTTGATTTTTAAATTAATCTTTCAGCTGTCAGTCATTATGCCACATTTTATGGCAATTTGTCAATATTTTCCGTGTTGCAATATAACTAGTCACTACATATAGCCATTAGGCAATTACATGTTTAAAACTATTTTATTTTCATTATAAGCTAGAAGTCAGTTTGGTATAAAGCTCTTATATAATATATTTGAGAAATTTCGCCTATGTTGGTTTAGTAACATGACTACATGCAATAAATTTAATTGGTGATTAATTTTAATTTAATCTTAATAAGATGCTTGTTTAAAAGTACCTAGACATATATTGAAAATAACAAAAATAGAGGCAACGAATAGAAGTAGGATTTAACTTTCAAGTTGCATTTGGAGCACAACATACTGAGTGTCCCAGAATATGTGGGATATCTCTCGGATTTAGGTAGTTTGTGAAAAAAAAGGATTTAAGTATATATAAACTTTTTTCCTAACGTACCCCTTAACGGAGAAACAGTGTGTCAAAAAAAATTGTTTTATGTGAGTAACTTTTAAGGTAATCGTGATATTTGAATGAAAATTTATGTCAGGGGGTTTTTTGATATGAGAAATTCAAATTTGATGTTAGTATAAAATAAGAATAATAAATGTCATTGACGAGCTGAAATAATGATCTGGCATTCTTCTAAATTCGATACACCACGCAATTAGGAGATACCGGGTGGGCTAGGTAAACCCTTCCTTTAAAAAAAAATCGCTTGGACCTGTGGATTTTTATTTCCCAGGGGAAAGATTTGGCCCGTGTGACCAACCTTGTCACTTCCATCCCCTCACGGGGGAGAGCTCCAACCCCAAAATCTTAAATGGAAATATTGGTCGAGCAATACCTTATCTGAAAGGCAATCATAATGTGTTTTCAACGCATCTTATTTTTTCATATTTGATGCAGTCATTTTTGAAAAAATAAAGGTAGAGCAATAAGAAGAAAAAAATCATTGCTCGGTGAAAAAATGTGAGATCCGTTGATATTTGTATCAAGAAAAAGTTTTGTTCGCTTATTTTCAACTCTGTCAGCTTAACCTCCTGCAGGGGTAAGCTGCAACCCTCAAAATATTAAATAGGATTAATTAAATTATATTAAAAAGGCCTAGACTTTTTTAAAAATTAAGTAAGTAGTTAAATAGTTAATAAGTCAACACAGATAAAACTATAAATGTGTATCGATCTTCACGTTAATTTTCTGTAATGACATTGTTTTTTTGGAAAAAATAATCCTTTTCAGCTTAGCTTTACGATATGGGTATGGTTTAGGTTTACAAAGACAGATGAGACACAAGATGTAAATTTGATTTATTCATTGTTCATGATAATAATTGTTAAAAGTGTCATTTAATGACTCGGGTAAAGTTTTATAAACCTTATTTTTTAAGTGACTCCATAAAGAATATCTAAGAGGGTTAAGTCAGGTGATCTTGCAGACCACTCTATTGTTCCTCTTCGGCCAATTCATCTATCACGAACAGGGTATAATGAGAAGGAGCACAATCTTGTTGAAATGTCAACTTATTGGCATCGTAACTGTTATTATTTTCACGCGTTTCTGTCAATGCAGGATCGATAGCGTCTTTTAACACTGGCCGACAAAAAAATTTTTTTTTCTTGTAACACAAATCAGAATAGCATAATCTAATAGAATGGACCTATCCAAATACGAAAATGATAAATAGAAAGGTGTAGCACGTAGCGGTTTTCTTGTTAGAATTGTAGAACCATATAGAATGTTAGTTACTTAATATCTATAGAAAAAATTATTTCAGAAAATTCTTAACCCTGTTTATTGACTATGTTTACAGTTTTCGCCTATTAAACATACCATACATCTAAGAGAAAAGCAAACGAGAAAAATATTAAATTAAAACACTAATTAAACTTTATTTTTTCCATTTATGAGGTGTCTTATCTTCTCTCTTCAAAAACCAACAGTAGTCACCCATCACGGCTGGATCCCATCGTCCTTGGTACCGAATTTCCATTATTCTGATATCTTGGTGAAACCTTTCGTCCTGCTCGTCACTAACAGCTCCCAAATGTTTAGGAAAAAATGACAGATGGGAATGAAGGAAGTGAATTTTTAATGACATTCTGGCACCAAGCGCTTTATAGGCATCTAAGAGTTCATTAACTAATTGTTCATAATTTTCATCCAAATTGTTGCCTAAAAACCCTCTTACTACATTAACAAATGAATTCCATGCTCTGAGTTCCTGTCTGGTAAGCTTTTCCGTAAAATAAAAAAAGGTAAATCAATCACTATCTTTATTCAAAACCTTCACAAAGTTTTTCATCAGCCCGAGTTTAATGTGAAGAGTAGGCAAAAGGACATTTTTGGGATCAACAAGAGGTATAAATTTAACATTTTGGGATCCCGGTTGAAATTCGCTTCTTTCTGGCTAAATTTTTGTTACATAATGCTGATTTATTGCACGACTGTCCCATAAACAAAGAAAACAGCATTATTTTGTAAATCCCCCCTGAAGTCCCACTAAAATCGCTATAACTTTTAAGCCCCCACATCTCTGCCGTTTATAACTATTGTAGTTTATTTTATCCAAAATTGTGCGCATATTTTCATAATTTTCTTTCATTGCAACTGAATGGGCAACTAGCAATGGGATGAATGGGAATAGAAATTATGCAATAACACAGCTTTTAAGCTATATTTAGATAAGTCTATGAATAAGCACCACTCACGGGGAGAATGTTCAATATCAAGTTCCTGCATTAAACTGTCTATATCAGTACACGCGCACAACGAATTTTCCTTACTGTAGAACTCAGAAAACATAGCATTTCTTTTTCCGAAATTCGTAATTTTTGTTTCTTTGGCCAATAGGTTCCATTCCTTAAGACGGGAACACAAAAGTTCTGACTGTTGCTTGGATAACCCCAGATCACGTACTAAATCATTTAATTCACTTTGAACAATCAAATGTGGCTCGCCGGAACTGGGAGCTGTGGTAAAAGTGGGATCGGTGCACTGTTCTTCTAAGCTGCCTGATGATGCGTTACCTCCATTATCTCCCACATCAATAGCTTGCCAATTTAAAGGCGCAATCGGCACTGGCAAATTTGTATTATGAGGAACAGGTCGTATGGCAGATTGCAAATTTGGGTAATCTATATTGTGCTTTCCATTTTCGAAATAACCTTCAGTCTTTGTCAGGGAAAAATAACAATCGTCAGAATGATTGGTGGGTTCTCGCCATGCCATTGGAACTGCAAAAGGCATACCTTTTATCTTTTCCCTCATCCACTGCACCAATGATACACTACAACTAACACAGCACACATGGGGAGCCCACCGCTTATTTTGATCCCCAATTAACACACCAAAATATTTAAAGTAGGCTAGGCATTTTCGGAAAATGGCCTGGCTTGTGATTTCACCAGAAATTCTCCACAAATATAACAAAATTTGTCAGAAGAAATTTTGCAACTTCGGCGCGTTTGCCTCGACATTCTCGTCTTCACATACACTTGCTTATCGATACACAGAGAACCACTCATTTCGAAACTCAACAGAAGAGTGAAGTTTAACGTTTATTTTATGTCTAATGTTGTAAACAACCCAGTATAGGTAATTTTTCCGTTTTAAAAATGGAACCATTTTAGCCGCCCCACAATAAAATTGTTTACCTGCCAATATAAAAGTTTCTAATTAGGCTACTAAAAAATGGTACGTATTAGGGCTTTCCGAATTTTTTTTTGTTATTGAGAAGGTATTTCCATTGTGAAAATAATGAGCTGGCCTGTGTTAGAAAAATCTTGTCGGCGAGTGTAATAATTGCAGATACATTTCTCCATTTAGATTTCCTGGGAGAAAGAAAGGACTAAATAAATAATCGCCATAAATTCCAATCCAGACGTTTAATTTCTCAGGATTTTGAATGTGAACCTCGTGGAATAGATGTGGATTTTCGTCAGGCCAATATTGACAATTGTGACGGTTAACACTCCCATTTAGAAAAAACGAACACTCAACAGAAAAACTTATTCCTTCACTTATAATCTCGCAAGTTCCACTTCTTCGTTTTTTACTATCAATAGATTTGGCTAATTGGCTTTCGGTTTGCCACTCATCCTGTCTCTCTAAACTTTTTACCAGTTCAATTATGTACTTTTGGTGAACATGTTCATCTGGATTCATTTGATTAAATACATTTAGATACAAATAAAGTTATAAATAGTCGCAGACAAAACCCTACTTTAAATAAATTAAATGTAAATACTCTTTAGCCGCTGCTTTTAAGGAAAAAAGGAACAACTGCAATATTTATAAATTTTTAGATATGACTAATTGCAAAAATCTAGTATTTATTACTTTTTCTTCAAACGATGAAATTGGAATTTAGATTAACTTTTTTTGATAAATGTAATGAAATGTAAAAAACATTTCCTTATTGTTCATGATAATAAGTGCTGAAAGTGTCATTTAATGACTGTGGCTGAGTTTTACTTTTTAAGTGACGCCATAAAGAAAAAGCTAAGGGGGTTAAGTCAGGTGATCTTGGAGGTCACTCTATTGCTCCAGATTAAAGTCGCTTCTGCGGGAGATTGAAATGACAGAGTTGAAAATATGCATAAAGGACTTCATCTTCGAGATAAGTATCAACGGGTTTCAATATTTCCTTCATCGAGCAATAACAATGAGAGATCGTGTTTTTTTCTTTTCATTGTCCTTCCCTTAGTTTCTCAAAAACGGGTACATCAAATTTGAAAAACTAAGATGCGTTGAAAGGAGAATTTAATTACCTTTAAAATAAAGTACACTCGACCCCGATTCCCATTTAAGATTTTGGGGTTGGAGCTCACCCCCGCGAGGGGGCTGAAGTAACAAGGCTGACGATAAGCGCAAAACCTTTCCCCAAGGAAATAAAAATCGACGAGTCCGAGCAATTTTTTTTTTAAACGAACGGTATACAGTGTGTCTCAGATTCGCTTCTCTATACAGGGATCTCGGCTCCTGTTATACCTACAGCAAAGGTTAAATGGGGAAAGTTTTAGAGGAAACTTATTGCATTCGATATCCGGCTTCAGATTTACGATCGATCAATTGTTTTTGGAAATATAGGGGAAAAACCGAAAATGGCGGATTTCGTTTTTGGCTAGTATATCCAGAACGGTAAATTTAACAGCTACCAAAATGTGACATTATTCGGACACATTTTTAAGACAAATAAGATGGCGTATACGACACGCCTTCATTGTTTTTTGTTAACCCGCAACCCGCCTCAACTTTCATTTTTCTTATGGTAGCCATATTGGATTTTTCGAGTTTTGGAAAGAGCCTAAAATTTCCAGTCTAGTGATATCTCACAAGTGCCTTAATGATTTTAGTATCATCGAAATATTACACTTCGTAAAGTTAGGGTTCAGTTTTTTCTAAGGAGGCCATAATTTAAAGTAATGTTAGCTCTCAATGCTTTTCTAAGGAGGCCATGATTTATCTGTAACAAAATTGGATCTTGACTTTGGCGTTAAGTTAGATAGTTGAAAGTATCAAAGCTGTGTTTTAATCAGTAGGTTTATCCCAATAAAATCATAAATCTGACACATAAATTGTCAAAACCTATAGAAAATGGCCGGCATTCCGTATTCAAATGAAGAAAAGGTTGATATGTTAGCTCTGTAGTTTCAATCATACAGAAACGCCGACGTTACCTCAGCAAGGTATTTGGAGATGTACCCAGAACGACGGCAGCCTCATAAAACCCAATTCCAAACCATGGTGCCTTCGAACAACCTAGAAGCGGATACAATAGTAACAATGAAAATCGAGACAGAAACATTAGTGCATCGGTAAGAACTGTAGAACAGGAAACTAATGTGCCAAAATCAACAGTACGGAGAGTTTTAAAAAAGAATAAGTACCATCCATACAAACCCATAATAGTACAAGGACTTAAGGAAACTGATTTTCCATGACTACAGTTCTGTGAGTGATATACTAGGAGATGTAATGAAAATCCTGATTTTGTAAATCATGTCTTGTGGTGCGATGAGAGCAGGTTTACGAATTGTGGAGTCTTTAATAGGCACAACCGTCATCATTGGGCTGTGCAAAATCCTCACGAAGTGGCAGAGAGACGTCTACAGATCAGATTTGAAAGTAACGTTTGGTGTGGGATCATCGGTAAGGGTATCTAACCAATCTTTTTTAAATAGGCACCAAATGATGGTCAAATAATAATTTTTTTTCGTTTAGTTCTCTAATGATACTAAAAGAGTATAATCTAATAAAAAAAAAGTAAAACGTTCTACTCTAGTCAGTCAACTTACTTTTTTGATATTGTATTACATTTTTATTCAATCATTTTGTATTGTAGTTTCGAAGAACCTATAAAAATAGAATTGGGTTCTATAAATTTATTAAACTTTATCTAAATTTTCTGCAGATTTAGCTAATTCTCTAAAATTATTTTGATTGTCTGAATTTAATAATTTATTATTACCCGGGAAGCCTAGTTCTTGCGTTATGAAAAAAAATACCATATTAATCAAATGTGGAATTATTTTTCGATTGTCTTTATGATTTATAGAAAGGCGTTCAGTTGTATTTCCGAATAATTTAAATTTTAAAGCACAAGGGTTTGTTCTTTTGATATTTTATGTTGCATTAAGGCACGGTGTACTTCTTTAAGATTATTATATCACTGAAATAAATTGATTTAGTATTTCCGAAATTAATATGTAATACCAACAAAATAATTTATTACGGCTATTACTTCCCGCTAACCAAATATGTTTTTCTTTTTCATAATAAAGCTGAATAGGTTTCAACTGTATACAAGCTCATTCATTACGGGATGTTTCGATAATTATTTTTGGAAAGAAAATATCTATTTTTTAATAAAGATAATTTTCCTATAATTTATAGTTTCTAGTACCACCCGGCCGACCCTGCCGCCCTTGACTGTTGGGCACCTATTTATAAATTATTAATCATTTCAGGAAATCGACTTATTGGACCATTTTTGTTTGACTACAACCTAAACGGGCAGAAGTACCTAGAGCTTTTGCGAAACCAGGTTGTACCAGCCTTACGAGCTATTCTAACGGAAGATGAATTAAGAAGAACTTGGTTTCAACAAGACGGATGCCCGGCTCACAATACCATTCAAGTCAGGAACTTCTTAAGAGAGCAGTTTGACGAAAGAATAATTTCTTTAAATGGTCCAATATCGTGGCCTCCTAGATCCCCTGATCTGCCGCCCTTGGATGTCTACCTCTGGGATCACACGAAGAATGAAATCTATGAATTTGATCCCCCCGTGACCACAGAAATCCTGAGACAGAGTTCTGGTCACATTTAGAAATATTAACCGAAATACATTTACCAGGGTTGTACGAAAAACCGTCACCAATTGTCAAAAATGTCTCGATGCAAATGGACGTCATTTTGCAGATTTGTAAATTAATGTTACCCACTTACAAAGTAGTTAAAGCTCATTTAGATTTTTTAAGTCGTTATTTACGTTTATGTTGTATTGAAAATTCAATGCGTTCAATGCATTACTTACTTATTAATGTAATCTTGTGACAAATAAATCATGGCCTCCTTTAAAAACATTGAAACCTAATTTGCGAAGTGTGATATTTTGATGACACTAAAATTTTTAATGCACTTGTGAGATATCACTAGACTGGAAATTTTAGGCTCTTTCCAAAAATCGAAAAATCCAATATGGCGGTCATAAGAAAAATGAAAGTTGAGGTGGGTTGCGGGTTAACGAAAAACAATGAAGACCTGTCGTATACGCCATCTTATTTGTCTTAAAAGTATGTCCGAATAATGTCACATTTTGACAGCTGTCAAATTTACCGTTCTGGATATACTGGCGAAAAACGAAATCCGCCATTTTCGGTTTTTCGCCGATATTTCCCAAGCTTATTGATCGATCGTAAATCTGAAGCCAGATATCGAATGCAATAAGTTTCCTCTAAAACTTTTCCCATTTAACCTTTCTGTAGATACAATAGGGGCCTAGATCCCTATATATAGAAGCGAATCTGGGACACACTGTATGAAATATCGTCTTTGTTTCATTTTGATTGGCCTACCCTGTATATTTCACTTTTACACTTAAATTTAAAATATTATGTAGTGTTGTCTCACTAAGTACAGTACTTTTCCGTATGCGCACCTCCTGGACTATAAGCTCCATTAAGTCTTCACCGATAACACCAAATTTCTCCGAGGTGTGAACAATTTTATAATCGCCGTAGAATTAAAAACATTTAATTAACATTTTAAGCTCCACGTTAAGACTTTTCCTATAATTGCCGTATTAATCCTAATGAGGTGTTGCGAGATTATCGACAAGATTAAAATGTTAATAAACTTAATTAGTTATCCTAGAAAAGCATACGAACATAAATAAACATCCAAGAGTTCATTTGTCTGCTTGTGTCACCTAGGCCCCTTTTAGGAGAATGTAGCCACTTAAGGAAGCGATTGGCCTTCTTCGACATCATTCTTAGTTGCAGTTTAAGTTTGTGAGAGTTAATACAGTAGAACGCAGGGCATTGTGACCATATGGAATAGCTTTTTGGCAGTGCTTCCCCAAAAAAAATTACAAAACATCTTCTAAAATGTAATTTTGAAATAGAAAACCATTAATTTAGTTTATATTAAAAATGCTAAAATATTATCTTAATTATCAAGCCCATAATAAATGCGGCCTTGACTCCGACCGAGCCACAAGAGAAATCGAATAGAACCTATGCGGGCCGCTAGCTTCTCTGCAGCCAAGTCCTGTATGCTTGATTTCCTGTGAATCCAGAGCCAGAAGTTATTGAACTTTCCGCCGGCTGTTTGCAATTTTTGCATTTCAGCCGCTTGATTTAAGTGGGGGCGGAAGCTATCGTTGGAGTAGGTTCTTTGTTTGAACGGCTATCCGTGTGTTGTGTGATACGTACGTCGCGTCGTGCGTGGTGCGATGTGGAAGACAATAATGCGGACGTGGATATGCAAATACCGTCAACTTCGGCTGTCGGTAATAACGTTGAAAATGTTGGAGAATTTAGTAAGAAGAGCGTGTCTGAATGTGTGGTGTGTGTCTTAATAATAAATGGATTTTCAAGATTAAATTTCGCTGATAAGCTTCAAATAATTTCCAAAGGAAGGGCAAAACCGCCTATGATAAATTTAACCACAAAAATGAAAAACTGTATCAGACAAGTATTATTATTTCGGAAAAACATATATACGAACAATTTAAATGGCTAAGAGGGTGTGATAATATAAGTAAATTATTTTGTTGGCCATGTTTACTTTTTGAAAATGAAAAAGTTCTCTGGAATAAAACTGCTTTTTCCGATTTAAACAATTTCTATAAAGCTATAAAAAGACAAGTTATGTCCAAAGCGCATTTGCATGCCGTCATAAAAGAAAAATTCTTGGGCAAAACCAGAATTGAATACACCCCTAATAAACAGTTGGAAATTAGTCACCGCCAACACAATGAACTAGTCGATAAAAGCAGGCAAATATTAAGAAGACTTATCGATGTTGTTTGTTTTCTCGGATAGCACGAATTGGTATTTAGAGGTCACGACGAAACAAGGGTTTTTTTTAAATAGATGAAATTTTCAAGATTTACTTAGTTTAATGGCTAAATATGATGATTGCTTAAAAAATCATTTAGAGCAGTCTAGCGTTTTTAGCGGAACGTTGAATCGAATCCAGAATGATTTAATTTCCGCTGTTGCAACCAGTATTCTAAAAAGAATTAAGCAGGAGATTGGCGAGGCGAGATTCTGGACGAAACACCTAATATTACTAATTTTAGCCAATTATCTATAGTAATGTGCTACGTTAAAACAGATGGAAGTAATCAAGAGCGATTTTTAGGTTTTAAGAATGTGTCCGAAAATCGTACAACAGATGCATTATATACCGTAGTTTATAACGTTACTAAAGGAATTAATGGAGAGAAAAAATTAGTTGCTCAAAGCTATGATGGAGCTGCAGTGATGGCAGGACAATTAGGGGGCCTACAAACTAAAGTTCGAGAAACTTTCCCAAGTGCTGTGTTTGTCCATTGTTTTGCTCATAAATTAAATTTAGTTTTATTCTAGTCCATCAATGACATTAAAGAGTGTAAAGTATTTTTCGTTACTTTAAGTGGCATGGCTGCTTTTTTTCCAAGTCAACAAAACGTACGCAAGCTTTGGACTCCATTGTCCACAAACGATTGCCCAAAGTAGCTCTTACTAGGTGGAACTATAATGGAAGACTTGTGTTAACAGTATCTAAAAATCGTGAATCACTGATTGAACTATTTGAGAATATAATAGAAAATAACGAAACGTGGGACTCAAAAGCAATAAATAGTTCGAGGAGGTTTTTAGACTGAAACGAGATTTTAATTTTTATTATTTGTTGAACATATTTTCAGAAATATTTCCTTTCTCGGACAATGTTTTTAATATATTACAAACTAAAACAAACGATATTGCTTTTTGCCTAAAAAAAGTGGATGATTTTAAGTCCATGTTAAGCCAAAAAGAGATGACTTTGACCTATTTTGGTAGAAAACGATGATGTTAAATGTAGAGCCACAAGCCAAGCCTCTTCGAACAGACAAGGTCGAAGATGTTCAAACATCATACAGACGCCCCTTTTATGAAATAATCGATCAAATTCAGCAACAAATAAACCATAGATTTATCGGTTTAATTTATTTTAAATTCCTCGAGCTCTGCAATTTTTATGCATTTAAAATAAAAACTTTTCCAGAAGATGCGTTTAAATCTCTTCTTCTTCATTATGGCCAGTTCTTCGACCGAGTGTTACTGCGATCTGAACTAAAAGTGATTTTCGAAACTGATGACATTAGTGCAAAAAATAACGATAAGGAACTAATGCAATTTTTAAAAGACAAGGAGCTCGAAGATGCCAACACCGAAGTGTCGAAATTGTGTGAATTAGTATTGACAATATCTGCCCCAAGTTCATCAGTAGAACGCAATTTTTCAACACTTAAACGTATAAAAAATTTCGTGAGAAATTCAACGGGGCAGGAGAGACTTTCGCATACATCGCCGTTGTCCATTGAAAATAAACTTCTCCAAAATATGTGGGAGCATCGACGTTTTTTTGATGACGTCGTTGACGAATTTGCAAAAAATGATCGAAGAACCGAATTACATTACAAATAGGTAAGTTTCTAAAAATTGTTTCCCTTTCTTAAAATTTCACCGCACGCTTCTGCTTTTTGGAGACTATCTAGCCAATACCTCGTCACTTTTGTATTCAGATTTCAGAAGAGGGCAATCAGATACATGTACAAGGCAGGAGTATATGATCAATGTAGGCCATTGTTTTTTAAAGAAAGCCTGCTGACACTACAATGTTCATTCATCTTGGAGACAGTGTATCTTATACATAAAAAATACAAAAACTTAATTCAAACTAATGCTTATAATCTACCTAATACAGATAGAATACCATTGCAGATACCAAAGTCTGCATTAACAAAAGAATCAATGATATATAAAAGTATAAAAATATATAATCGCTTACCTGCAAAATCAAAAAGTATTCAGAACTTACCACATTTTTAAAAGCTGGTAAATCGAAGATTGGTTACTAAGGCATACTATGATCTAATCGAGTATTATACCGATACACTTTAACTATAACCATAGTGCGAATCTTTGCAGGAACATATCAAAATCAATTATGTTTATTGTTTGTCTATTTTGACTGTGTTTGGCATAGGTTAGTTTCACGGAAAGTAGGACTTTTGTGAATGTTGTAACAATTTTATTGCATTTGTTGGAAAAAAATACACTTAATATGTTTAATTGTCAATTTTTGAACTGTAATTTGTTTCTGCAGTCTTGATATAAAAAAATTACTCTTTGATACTCTTAGAAATATTATATAATTTTAACAGTTCCTAAAAACAAAATTTACTGTTTCTGCAGTACTATTTTCATTTTTTTTTTGAACTTTAGTAATCTCAATTGTGTACATTAGTTTTCTATTTCTTTTTGAAGTTGCTATGTTTTTCTTTATTTTAATTTTATTTATTATTACAGCTTTGTCAGCAAGCATATTTTGACTTTGATATTGACTTGAAGTTAAATTTTTTATAACTTTTCTGAGACTTTATAATAAATAGTAGTTTATTATATTGACTCGACCCTTTATAAAATATCGATTTAGAAGCAACCCCTTTAAAACATAATTTAAAATGTCTTTGTTTTGCCCTATTTGGTAATTATGTTCTTCACAGTTTTCATTTATAAATATTCTCAGATTTTCGGGCAATAAATTATATTTTGTTTTATATATAAAAATTTGAACTAAATAAAAAATTAAATTACGAAAATTTAACCATTCTAATTTTCTTAATATTAAAGTAATTTTTGTATATTTATCACAATTTAGTAAAATCTGCATAACTTTATTTTGTACAACTTATAATTTATTAAATACAAAAATGTAGAACCATATAGAAAATGTGGATAGATAATAATTGTATTATAAATAATTTTTTTGGAGAAGAAACTTAAATTTAAAGAAATTCTTTTAAAATATCAAATTTACCAGCAATTTTACTAAGAGTCTTTTGAAAATGTAAGTGAAAATTTAATCTACCATCTATAATTATGGCTAAATATTTAAAGGATTTCACTATTTCCAAATTTGACCCTTCTAATAAAATATACAAGTTATTAGTGTTTAAATTTTTACCCAAAACCACGCATTTTGTTTTAGATAAATTTAATTTTAATTTATTTCTAAATCTTGTGCTGCTAACACGTTTCTATATGTATATAAATAAATTTCTCATCAGCAAATAACTGAATATGGCATTGTTTTAAAATTGATGAAATTTCATTTGATACCCTTGTTTTTCGATATCTGTTACTCAAGTAGTTTTTGAAACCAATTTAGCGCATTATCCCTTATCCAATATTTGTATAATTTATTTTATAATCTTTCCCGGTCAGTGGTTTCAAAAGCTCGTTTATCGTTTTAAAAAACTGCTATTATTGCTTAATTTATTGCCAAGATCCTTCTCCATTTTTCACCTACGAACTGCAATGCTGTTTCGGTCGAGTGTTTTTTTTCTAAAACCAGCTCGATGTTGTACCAAAATGTTGTTTTTCAATGTCCAACAATACGTTTACTGTTTCACGTGTTACATATGAGCACTTTAATTTTTCGGGAATTACGCCATATTTTAAACTAAAATTTACCAAATATAGTAGTGGATACCCAATGGTTTCAAAGGTTTCTTTAATTAATCTTTTGTTTAGTATTTCGTCCTAATTTTCGTTTGAATTTAGATCTAAAATGTATCTTCTTAAGCTGTTCAGTGACATTCAAGGTGATATTTCACAAAAAATTATTTAAATATATTTGTATTTGTAATATTAAATATGCACATTTTTTCAGTTCCATTTTGTATCGAATTTACTATATCTCCAATACTCTTGATATAATATTCATTAAGTTTTTCAGCTATTTCCAACGCATTGTTTTCTTTACCACCTTCAAAAATAATGTCCGTAATGTTTTTTTCTTTTTTCTGATTTAACTAAATTTGTTGATGTTTTTCGCATTTACTGTTGCCTTTATTACTATCAATTTTGTTCTGAAAATATAAAGTTTTTTCTTTTCTTAAAGTTTCTACAACTTGATTTCGCGGTCTTTTAAAGATATCCCAATCATTCCTGTTTTTGTTTGGGATATATTTTTATATCTCGAATTTTATTGGCTTCCAATATATTTTGGCTGAATACTTAACAATTTTTGACACCAAATCAATAAAATGTGCAGTTAAATGAAAATATCTGACAGCTTTTGTACCAAAGCAAAGGCAAATATGCAAAAAAATGAATGAACTATTTTCTTTTAATAGTTGTCATACATCATTTTAAAGGGAAATAAGTTCTTTTTAAATCTACTAGAAAACAAAATGGCCACCATAAGAACGAAAAAGTTGATGATGGTATCTGAAAACCGAAACGTCGAAATCAAAATCTAAATGCAGGGATGCATTGCCCTTAAAAAGTTGCCTAAATAATGGTTTTACAAATTTTGAAAATATTATGAAATTTAAAAAATTCTTCTTTGAAAACCTAAACTTTTGATTTTTTCAAAATATCTCAAAAACGGAAAAAGATAGAGCCGCCGTCAAACCTGCATTGAATTTACAATTGATTGGCCTGCAACTTTCCCTATTCGATCATCTTTTCATCCCTTATAGTTTCTAAGATCCCAATACATTCACTATCAATTTCGGAATCAGTGTATAATACACTGTTATTTAAAAAAGCATTATCTTTAAAAACATATTTTTTTCTACAGCTGTGCGGAAAAATCAATTTTCCGCACCGATATCCATGCGGAAAATTGGTTTTCCCGCACGTAATATTTCAAAATTATTTTATTATTTATTCATTTATTAATTAACCGTTTTTGATACGTATCTCAGAATGTGTAGCAGGCTTAATGCATTGTTTTGGTTAGCTATCAGGTTTCCAGGTTACTAAGGACGCTTAAAAACATAATTTTCACACAAAAATGACTATTTCTAACTAAAAGTTAGAATTAATCGTTATATTAGACATTATTAAACGTTTTTAAACATAATTATAGCTGCTAAATGAAGAGAGAGCAGGAGTGTCGCCTGTTAAACGGAAATCCAGTTTGCTGGGGATGCTACATTGTTTATTTTAAATATGACCTATATAAATTATAAAAGAAAAACAAAATGCATTTGTAGATTGCGGATCGGTACCAGCAGGAGCGCGAAGGCACTAAGTGGATTGGTACTAAGTGGATTGGTGGCTAGGACTAGGTTAGGCGCCGTAGCCATCATCGTTAAAGCCCTAAAAGGCGAGCAATAGCACAGGGCATCACTGGCGGAAGTCTAACATTCGGGATCGGCACAAGGGAGGGCCATGCGTTACTGTCGGGAGACAAACATGAAAAATTTAAGCTCCATACAATATTATAAGTTTGACAACAATGTAAGATAGCATTTGTTCAAATTATCATATTAAGGAATATGGCGCACTGGAATGCAGTGCAAATATCGAAGTTCTTTTAAAGGTAAACTTTCTATTTTATATTCAAAAATTATCAAATTCCGGGGGTTTAATTGTTTACAAGACCTTATTTGTCATTAATTGCTTTTATATGTGCGTATTTTCCGTAATTTTGCAAGTCAGATACATGCATGAATACGAAAAGTTCATCAAATGGTGCGGCAACAAGAAAATCAACAACATTAGTAAAGAAGAGGTGCTTCTAGTTTACTTTTAAGAAATTTCAAAGAATTTTCAACCTTCTACAATGTGGTTCAAGTACTTAATGATAAAAACGATTCTAAAAATTAAGAAAAACGTTGATATTAGCAGGAATTTTAAATTGATTGCTTATTTAAAAAAGAAAATGGTAGGTTTTAGACCAAAAAAGTCTAAAATTTTAAACTACGAACATGTTGAAAAATTTTTAAGCATTGCGCCTAACGATACTTATTTACTAATCAAAGTCGCAATACTAATTCGAATCGCTGGAGCCTGCAGGCGTGAAGAGTTAACTCATCTGTTGTGTGAACGTAGCCGAACAAGAAGATTTGTTTCTGGTAAAAATACCAGATAGCAAGACTCACGAGAGTAGAAGCTTCGTTATAACTAAAGAAAAAAATCTTAATTTAATCAAGAAGTACATGTCTCCTCGTACCAAAAGTACACCGCATCAAAGGTTTTTTGTCAATTTTCAAAAACGTAAAAATGTACTACTCAAACTGTTGGCATTAATAAGTTTGGTAAGATGCCATCGGACGTAGCTGCTTTTTTGAGACTTCCAAATCGAGAGACCTATACTGGACACTGTCATAGACGCTCTTCGGCAACTATGTTGGCCGACGCTGGAGTGGATATTACTAATTTGAAACGTCTCGACAAAAGTTGCTGAATCATATGTGGACGAATCCATGGAGAACAATAAATGCATCGCCAACCAAATTCTATGTTCTACAGGAGAAAAGAAGTTTCGCATATAAAACTGATAGTATTGCTGACAACAATGGATCAGTGAATCAGCTCCAATATGACAAGTTAAAAAGAAAAATTGTCAACATTATTGCCAGCACCAAAAAACTAACCATCAATATGCTCTTAATTTAGTTAATAATACCTATAATTGTCAATGTTACCTACCATGTTAATTGCAACAAAGAATAATTTTTAACTACATTTTTCCAAATAATTAGTTACTCGTGCGGAAAAATTAATTTTCCGCACTTGTTAGGTAAATAGCTATTCTATTGAAAATGTTGACAATGCATGCCAAAAGCGGGAACCACATGCGCACCGTTTTTGTTTTCAATTTTGAAACGTGATCGGTCTCAAATTCGAGGTAGCCATGACTTAGCATTGCCATCTTTATAGAAAAGAGAAAGTAATACTTATTGAAAAGAGAGCCAGTACGAGAATTTGTATATCGAATAGAGCGCGAAATAAAAAAAAAGTGAAATCCAGTTCAGAAATTGTTCTGGGGGCTAGAACCTTTACATCCGCCACTGGTACAAAAGAAAACGATTTCGCTACACTGTGACTCGCTTTAAAACAGAAAAAAAAATCTAATAGTCATATCATCCACGCCCACAAATGACCAATTACTAAAAGACTAAAAGAAAATATTATCTCATATATCATAGATATACGATTTAAAACACATTAACTGCCTAATAATGTGGTGGAAAATTGGTTTTCGTAGAACGAATATAAAAGTGGTTTATGAAGATAGTTTCATTGTTTTGCGAGATGCTTGATGTTTGATCGAGATAGACGTATTCGTTAATATGTAGACTTTCGCATCGTGGAAATCTATATATGCACAAATTTAAAATATACTCATGAACATTTGAAACCGCTCAGTCAAAATTTTAGTAATATATTTTTTTTTAGACAGTATTTTAGGGCAAGATGTTTGACACTAAACACAAATTAACGTCAATATACAGGGTAATTCAAACACACGTGTTTTTTACCCAAAATTCACATTTGTGAGTTAAGCAGCAAATCCCCATTATGCTTATCATGCCAAATGATTGCTTTAAAACGCGCTTTTTAAAAATCTTGTTTCGTTTTTAGAGAATTTTCTAAACATCTACTTAATTGTGTGATTTTTTGTGGTAAATTTTTAAAATAAGTAAAGGAGGTTTTGAAACAAAAACGCGTCGATTGACATCTGTCACCCATACTGTTCAATACTTAATTCGAGGTTTTGTTTTGTGGGTTTGTGAAAACGCTTTAAGATATTGTCAAAATGCCAGTGGCGGCTCGCGGGTGAAAAAGTAAGTGAAGTGCAAATGAAGCAAGAAAATATCGCAATAATTTTTTTTTCAGAATTTTTTATATGTTTTTACGACTTACCTAAATTTTGTATACTAAATCAATTATCTTATCCCTCATAGCAGCAAATTTATTTATAACATCCTCATAAAATAGATGGGTTGCCCTAATCTCCTCCAGACATTCCTTTTGAATTCAAATATTGCCTAGAGAAGTAAGTTTTTTGAGATATTGTATTTCTTAAATAAGTTTTTACACGTTTGAGGGAAGATAAACTTCTTTCCACTGAAGCACTTGTCGACGGTATTGTCAAAATTAGGGAAAACAATTTATATGCTTCGGTAAAAATATATTTATTTTTATTAATTTTTTTCACTTGCTCTTGCAGCGATATATTCCAATTATTTTCATTGGCAAAAATAAGACCATGCTCATTTTTAAGTCGTTGACTTTTTGAAAATATTTCCCCATATAATTGTAACAAATTTTCAAACGAGCCAATCGGAAAATTTAAACTATATTCGGAAAATTTAGCAGAATCTGCCAAACATAAAAATGTAAGTTTTTCACAGTCTTGAAATCTTAATGTAATTTCCATTAAAATATGGTTCAATATTTTATAAAAAAGGGTTCTGTACTTAGCCCTAATTTCTTCAGGTGAAAGGTTAGCAAGCTCACGTTTGTAATGATTTATTTCTGTAATAGGATTTGCTTTATCAAACATGGTATTAAAAAAATGTTCATTTCTTTTTTTACAGAGCACCTCACGATAGCGTTTTACTGGATATGCAAAAATGAATGTCAAGCGATTTTTTTTGAAGAACGTTAAATAGTATGTCCGTGATTGAGAAAATGTCATTAAACACTAACGCCAGAAACGTGAATTCAAAATCGTTCATCTCACCTAAAAATCCTTTCGCAAGACGGATTGATTTTTCATCAGATTTGTCACAGTTCGTAATAAATTCAAAAACGTCTTTTAATTTATTCCAGTCTCTAACAATCACATTTATTAACTTCGAATTTGAAATTGTAACAACACCATCAATAAATATAACACAAAACAGCCAAGCAAACTGCAAAGGAACTCACCGGTTGCAGCGAAATCCGCGAAAATAAAAGTAAACAACCACCGCAAACTGAACGACACGGGGGTGTAGTCTACTGCGCCTGCAATTCACCGAGAGCGTTGTATGGCGCTGGTTAACATTATTCTTCCATGCGGTCGACGTCATCGCGTACGCGTTGTCATGGCAACATAGTAGGAAAATCGTAAACTAAATATAGCACTTCCAGCAAGGTCGAAGCGGTTTGCGCCACTGTTATAGTTGTTATTATAACGGTCAAGTAAAATATTTATTCCAGATTTACGGTTTATTTTTTACCAATTAGGTGAATAAATGAATGTAAAAACTAAAATTTTAAGAGATATATAATAAATATAGGTAGATGTTTACTTGTTTATTTTTCCTGGTGAAGTAGCACTTCACCTACTTCACCTGAATAGCCGCCACTGCAAAATGCCCAGATATAATGTGAACGAACTTATGCGAGCAATCGGTATGCTAGAAAGTGGCTTGTCGCAAAGAATTGTGGCTGAAAGGTTGCATATTAAACAAAGTGCTTTATCAAGAGCACAGCGCGGTTATCAAAATACTGGTTCAATGCAATATAACCATGGAGCAGAAGCTGTGAAGAAAACAACCCCTAGGACAGACAGATACATTATACGTCAAGCTCTTTCCGAGACGACTATTAGGTCTACAAAAATTGAAACTCATGTCCAGATAACACAAAATGTAACCATTTCTACAAAAACCATTCGAAATCGGTTACATGAAGCTCATTTAAATTCCCGACGACCCTATAGGCATCCTCAGCTATTAAGAGAACACAGACGGTTTCGTTTGATTTTTGCCGAAAAACATGTTAACTGGGATTTACTCGAATGGTCACTTTGTTTATTTGCCGATGAATCAAAGGTTGCACTTCATCCTGACGACAATCGGATTCGTGTATGGTGTCGAAAAGGAGAGAGATACGAAGAAAACTGTTCCTCAGATCGAATTCCGTTTGAAGGTGGTTCTGTAACAGTGTGGGGAGGAATATTTACAGGTGGAACGCCTTTCGTTATTTAGATATTTTGAAGATTTGATTGAGAATAGTTAAAAAAAAATTCGAAAATCATCAATATAACAGAATGGTTTGGCCCTCCCGCTTCCCGGATTTTAATCCAATCGAACACATATGGGATGCTTTAAAGCGGCATTTCTAAAGTCAAAGCCAAAGTCAAAAATTGCTTTATTGTTTAAGATAAAATCTTGTTACAAAGCTTGTTCGAAATATATAAACCATCAAGCAGTAAAAAAAATATTGAGCTTTTAACTAGTGAAGTGTGAGGTATGGGCAGTGGCAGAGCTCCAGTTTGTCTTGTATTATAATGATTATAACACTCTCTACTTTTAAATTTTTTAAACATCATACAAGCTGTCTCGAAAATAAAAATACAAGTAAGAGTTAGGATTTTGCGATAAATAAATAGTGGTCTACAAGAATCTCTACCACTTATCCCGCACATATACCTCACTGCCCTCTTTTGCAGAACAAACACTGAGTTTATCAGATATTCGCTCGAATTACCCCAGAAGCAGACCCCATAACGCAAATGGGATTCTATTAAGGCCGAATATACTGATTTCGCAATGTGTTCATCCAACTCGTTCGATACAACTCTCAAGGCGTAACATCCCGATGCCAGACTATTGTATATTTTCAAAATATGATCCTTAAAGGTTAACTTAGTGTCTATGGCTACACCCAAAAATTTAATATTAGATTTTATCGAAATCTGTTCATTATCAAGATAGACATCATCAAGCGAACACCCCAAATCCGTAATGTTGGTCTTAGAAATGTTGAAAGAAAGGCGATTAGCATCACACCACCCTTTAATTTGTTCAACATCATTTGCGATTGCATGAGTTAGCCCCTCAGGATTCCTGGAATGCCACAAAACTGAGGTATCATCGGCAAAAATTGTGAATTCACCCTTGATTTTCAGTGACGCTAGATCATTTATATAGACAAGAAATAAAATTGGTCCTAGAACAGAACCCTGAGGTACTCCCGAAATAATTTCTCGTTTAATAAAATCAACCTCATGCAACCTGACACTATGACATCGTCCGGAGAGATAAGACCCAAACCAGTGAAAAGCACTTCCCCTGAAACCATACCACTTTAGCTTCCGCAACAGTATTCCATGATCCACGCAATCGAAAGCTTTAGCGAGATCACAAAAAACTGCCGCAGCCGCCTCAGCCTCGTTTACGTAAAGATACAGATTATCAAGAAATCCAAAAATTGCATCTCCTGCACTCCTACCACTCTGAAAACCAAATTGATCAACAGTTAAGATTTTGTGCTTCTCTAAGTATGAGATAACTCTTTTTTTTACAAGTTTTTCAACTACTTTAGCAATCGTAGGTAACAAGGAGATTCGTCTGAAATTTGCTGGAGTAGTGACATCCCCGCCCTTATGAATTGGAATGACAATCGCTTCCTACAGAGATTCAGGAAAGATTCCTGCAGCGAAAGAATCATTTACAGCCGTCACAAATGCGTTCAAAGTAGACTCTGGTAAAGCTTCTAATACCCTCACCGAAATTTCATCGCATCCTGAAGCATTTTTATTTTTAATATCGTTAAATATCGTCCTAATCTCCACCACGTCAGTTGGAGTAAAAAAAAAGAAGAATCACATATAGGGAACGGCTTTAAAGCCAAGCCAATAGGCAAGCAGTTCTGAGAGAATTTTTTAAAATTTTTCTTACTGAATATCCTACCCCTTCTCGTTTTTTTGTGGAGCCTTCTGTACATCATATGGTATGACACAGAATACCGCTTCGTGGTCAGAGAGACCCGGATTCAAAGTAAAACAAGAGACATTACTGACACCCGAACACACATAATCTAAGATATACAAAGAATGTTGGGTAATTCTTGTAGGGGAACCAACATGCATATTGGGATTAAAAGATTGAAATAAGTGTTTCAATGCAAGTGTATGACAATTATCCTTACAACCAAAATCAGTATTAAAATCACCTGCCAAAATGACATCAGACTGGGGACAAATCTGAAGCAACAGACCCTCCAGCCTTTCCAAAAACATACGTTCACTACATCGAGGGGGTCGGTATAAACAAATTATATAAACATTTAACTTTTACTCATGCTTATAGAGAATTCAAATTCTTTTTCGATAATCATACTATCAAATCTTGAAACAACTATGAATTTGCTAAAAAAACATTAAACTCAGTTATCTTATTCATTATAGATTGTATGTTCAACAACAGAAGTGACATACTTGTACCGTTTAATCTAAAAAAGTACTATCGTTTTTACCATTATCTGTAAAGTTTTTCTTCGGTGAAGTAGTCTGTAGTAGTTGAGAGTTTATATTTTGACTAACTCTCTCGAGTACAAGGCACTTCACAGAGTTGTATGTGCCTGAGAGCTTTAGCTTTAGTTCTGTAGTTTTCTCAAATAAATGCAATTCGAGAGCGTCATTTTCCTTCACTAAGTGTTCTATATCGACTGTATTAACAGTTTGAGTATGAATTTCGTTAGTAACAATAACTGCAGTTTGAGTTTGCACGCTTTCCATACTTCTTACAGTTTGTGTAGACTCACAAACGACATCGGTATTTCTCCGCTCAAGCCTGGAACTTAGAACCTCAATTTTTTTTTGGAGCGATTTTATCATATTTTTCAGTTTCTCATTTTCATTAGAGAGTTCATTTTCAGATCGAGTTGCATCGGCTAGAAAAGAATCTGAACTTCTCTTGACTTTCATGATTTCGTTGATTGATAATATTTCTTAATTCGTCAACAAAGTCACAATCTATATCATAGGCGCTCCTTTTGCATTTTCTAGAGCACCATATTAGATTATCCAAAATAATCTCATAATCTTTAGTACTTGATCTGCTCCATTTTTACATGCCAATCAAAACAAGTTGGAATGTTCTTTAGTCTTGCAACACTTAAATGTTGCAGCCATTATTGTCCAATTGACCATAAATTTAACGTCAGTCTTCGCCAAAACTCCCTTAAGAATTTGCACTCGCCGAAATTACAAAAAAAGGGAATCTTCAAAAAACATAATATGTTGAAGCTGATACGAGTTTATTAACTTGAAATTGTAATAACTTATTGCAATACTTTCTAGAATTATTGACGAATTGGTTGAAGCAATTGACGACGAATGGCATTTAATTCCTCAAGAGTGAATAGACAATGTTATAGACAAGTATGTCCAGACGTTGTCAGGAGGTTATAAGAGTTCGCGGAGAACCTGTGCGATACTGGTACCTGTAGTACCTACTTATCTATAGTTTCTTATTTTATTTTCCGTTTTAAAAATAGTGTTTTAATTAAGGTTAATTTTGCTAATAAATGTATTTTAATGGTAAACATTATTGTATCACTTTTTCACCAATATGGTAGTATCACAAATTCAGAGGTGTACAAAAACCTTGATAATTTTAAAACGGAATAAGTTGGGAAAAATTTTTAAAAAACATGTTTAAAGCAAAATTGGGGCTATAATTTGACATGATAAGCATAATTTTGGGACATTCTGTTTAACTCAGAAATGTAGTTACATTTTGGATAAAAAACAGGTGTGTTTTAATCACCCTGTATATTGCCGTTAATTGTTTTTTATGTGAAATATTCTACCCAAAAGTAAAGTCTAATAATGTACCTTTAAAACAAAAAAATGTTTATTTAAATCTTTTGAAGGAATCATAAAATATCATAATACTAAAATTTTGACGTCGTTTCAAATTTCCACGAGTGTATTTCTTTTCGATTTTAATTACCAGACCATAAACTTGGCCTCAGGTTCTTAATCAATCACAAAATAGTACCATCAGAATTTTCATTTCAGTCATAGGTTCCTATGGTAATATATTCTTAAAGAGGAAGGTTTCGGGTACTTTGGTAAGAAAAAAAAAGCAAATGCCCCTTTAACAGCTCTTTTCCCCTAATAAGACTTTCGTTTTATTAGAAAAAGTGAAATGTATTAAAATTTTGAAACGTATAAATTGTGAACTTATTACCAAATAATTATATGCCCATATAAACTATGGTTTCTAGGTGTGGTGGAATTCGTTACGATGGAAATACCGGGTAATGATGTGAGTCTCTTATAGATTTATTAAACTTCTATCTTCTAATGTTAGAAAAACCATTTCCTATAAAAAATCCACTGACCTCACATATAAGTAAAACGTTGTTTTATAGCAATTATATCAGATCTGTATTAAAATGTTCTTTACTTAATGGAAAATTGACTAACTTATGAGTTAAGAAATAAAACGCTGCCATTTTGTGTTGACGGCAATGAAATGAATCGGATATTATATACCTATCAGTATTAGTAAATTTCCTATTATCGTTATTTCTAATAACTAACGTGTTTATATCTGGTCTGATCTGCTAATGATGCTAACTTGGTTAGTGAAACAGGCGTCATGTAAGCTCATTGTTTGCTAGTGTACTCATACCACTAGCTTTAGAGTACCTAAAGGAACTACTTGAATTCAATAATTTGAAGAAAGAAATTATTGATGAATATTTATTGTTTCAGTTCAACAATAAATATTAGTTCAACAATAAGAGGGAACTGCGATGGGCAATTGCTTATCTCCGTTCGTTGCAAATTGGTTTATAGATAGATTAGGAACCCAATTCACAAAAAAACTCAAGTGTTTCTCAAGGGTGTGGTATAGATACGTAGACGATATATTTGCTATTTTTGATACTAAAACAAAAAATTGGGACACTTTCTTAGAAACATTAAACAATAAACATCCTTCCATTCAGTTTACGTACGAAAAGGAGAACAATGGGCAATTACCTTTTCTCGATACGTTAGTTATTAGAAGTAACAATATATTAGAATTTGATATTTATAGGAAATTTACTAATACTGATAGGTATATAACATCCGACTCATTTCATTGCCGTCAACACAAAATGACAGCATTTAATTCCTTAAGTCACAATGAAATGAATCGGATTAAAAATATAGCTTAAAGTAATGGATATAATGATAATTTTGTAAATAAATTAGTAACTAGACATAAGCATAAGAAAAATGTTAAAAGATGCCACTACTCTTCAAGCACCTGAGGCTCCCAATAAGTTCATAGTAATCCCATATGATCCCAGATATATGAGAGGTCTAGAAAAAGTATTTAAAAACATAGGAGCCTACAAAACGAAGAACAGACAAAGTCGACTTAAAGGAGAGAAGTGGCATCTATGAAATTAGCGATCTAAAATATGTTGGGCAAACTAAACGCTCCATAAACATTCGTTTTAAAGAACACATGGCACATTTAAGATACGGAAGAACAGAAAAGTCAAGTGTTGCCCAACATGCTTTGGAAAACAATCACCAAATGGGAATAAATAATCTTAAGTTAATTAAAAATGTATCTAATAATAGATTATTGGATGCATTTGGGAGTATAAAAATAGTTAAATGTGGTAAGAAAGCACTAAATAAAGACAGAGGGCCTATTCCCTATTTATAGTCCCCCTCATCGGCTGATGATGTTAACTTGGTTAGCGAAACACGCTTCCAGAACGTAACAAGTTGTGGTGTAGTGTGGTTAGAACTCTTGTATTTTGATCTATCTTCCACCACAGGTTCCAGTGTTAGGACTTAATTTATTGGCCTAATTTGAGGTGAATTGGATAATCAGTTTCTTTAGTACTAATTTTTTAACGTTTCACTAGGCCGCCATCTTGTTCCGGCATACTGGAATTTTACTCAGGTCATGCCCATATGAGCCTTAATTTTTGACTAAAATTTGAAGTCAATCTGATGAGTAGTTTTCAGCTATGTCGAGAACTGACAGACAGGCAGACAAACCGACAGAAGGTATATTCTTGGCATCTTGGATTCATAACAAAATTTTACCAGTGGATTCCTATTAATTTTTGTGCAAAATTTGAGATAAATTGGATAAGCACTTTCTTAGTAATATTTTTTTTGACATTTCTCTAGGCCGCCATTTTGTTTTGCCATAATGAATTTTTACCAAAATATTACCAGGTCATGCCGATATGACCCTTAATGTTTGACCAAATTTTTAAGTCAATAGGATAAGTAGTTTTTTGGCTATGCCGTGAACAAACAGACCGACTAAATCGAGAAAATATGTTCGTCATCTAGGGACCCTGAAAAATAAGATCTGAAAAAAATCTCGAAGGGTGATTTTTTCACGATTACAATACTTCCCTCTTATGAGGAAGGACACTGCTTACATTTTTTTTCGAGGACAAGCACACGTTAGTACAGCAATTGCAGAAAAACAATTCAGTTAGTAAATTAATTTAGCCCGAGGAGGATACGTAGCAGATAAATCAAAAAACAATCTCAGCGAGCAGCTAAAGGAGCAATCTGCATTATTTGCGTCGGATTATAAAGTAAAATACATCATTCGTTGCATTGTTGCGGCACTGAAAGAAAAATGAAGTAGCATTCTTCACCGCGTGGAAGTATACTGAATATCTTTTGAGCCGTTCCACGAAAAATTTGATGTTTTCCTTGTTAACAAATCAGGATTTGTTCGCCGATGTCCTGTTAATTTAAGTCATTCAGTGGCGTATATAAGAGGGATGGTTTGGGGCAGTGGCGTCTCTTGGTGAATTATATTGGGAAGTCAATAACAAATTTGAGAATAGGCATATTTAAAATAAAAGTAAATATCTTATCTTTAAACTGAGCTTTAAATTATCTTGAAGTTCAGGTCAACTCTTCGTTCTTCAGAATTGGAAAAGTGCTGAATGACACGTTAGTTAAAATTGAACGCACATTCCTTTTATAAACGATTTCTCTAATCTATCTTCGCCCAACTCCTCAACAAAATGTATAAACCCTCGAAAAACCCCTGTCTTTTCAAACAAAGCCGTTTCATCATGGCCACATGGTGCCAGCTAGAATGCCCCAAAAATTTTACACAAACTATAATTTTGTTTAAAATATAAAGATTTTTGGATACATTTTCATTCAAATCTCTAAAGGATTTTCTATAAGCTGTGTTTAGCTGAGTGGGAATATCAACACTTCCGACCGTTCACCGAACTGTGATCTTTTATTTTTATTTGCTTAATTCTTTAACACCGGTTTTGCACCACAATGAGTCCTACGAGTCCTTAGAAAACAACAAACAAACATAACTGTAATATAAGTTAGAGACTTCACAACCACATATCCAGTTAGCTAAATCGTACATACTTTTGCAAAAGTTTCGATGAACCTCGTTATTTTTGTCTTTACTAGTTTGTCGTATACTAAGTTCTGACAAATAGCGACCACTTACCTTGAATTCGGTTATTTTCTCAAAATTAAGTTCGTTAGCACTCTTTAGTGGTTTAATTTTCTTGCATTACCGATATTTTAGTTTATCTACATTCACAACTCAAACATAGACCACCTTGAAATTGGTTATTTTTGCAAAATTAAGTTCGTAAGCACTTTTTAGTTGTTTTTTTTTTGCACTAGTCATTACCAACATTTTATTTCCTGTATATTTCCAACTCACACATGGACCATAAAATTTCAAAATCAATTTTGATCAATTAAAAACATCCGAAACAATATCGAGTTAGAATATCGACCGCTCGACCCCTGAACAACCAAACTTTCGCATGCCGACGTGATGCCGCGACCGATCGATCGAATTATGAGAAGAGACCGGCTGATGACCCAAATCGCGGTTTCATATTCCATTTGCAATCACGTTCGGCTGCCACTCGGTAGCTGTGAAATCTCCGGGTACTTTCGTCAAGCTTTAGGGTAATCAGGGCAATTCGGACTGCCCAGCCCTAGCTTAGTATAGCGTATTTTATCATGCCTAAGGAGCGCAACGAGACCATTCGAACCGCCGCGCGCCTCTAATAGTGTGACGTATTTAACTTTTCCCAAGGTTCGCGTTTTATTACAACTATTAGGAGGGACGGTCAAACGAATAATTTATTTTCTGATATATTTTTGGGGGTCATTGACTAAATGACCCTATGGAAGAGCCGCCACTGGTTTGGGGGGTTAAACCCCCCCTAGCTAAAGTGTTAGAAGTAGCATGATTTAAGGACCTTTTTTCTGGATGGCGTCCCCAGGTGTACTTGTAATTAAAATATAGTAATGAATGGCCTTTTTTTTAGTCGTTTATATTATTTACGCCAAACTCTAATTTTCTACGTCTGAACCCCCCCTCCCTCCCAGAAGAAATATCTAGTACGCCACTGAGTAATTGTACACATTTTCTTTACATTTTTACTTCACTCGCAAAAGGGGAATAGTGTAATCCTGAAAAAATATGTCTGCCTGTTCGCGGCAAAACTACTTGCCCGATTGACTTCAAATTTTGGTCAAAATTTAAGGTCCACATGGGATAACCTGATAACATTTTGGAAAAATCCATGTGGCATTGGAGTCATTAACATTGTTCATAATTTCCCATCCATATTATCGCCTAAAAATCCTTCTACTACATTAACAAATGAATTCCATTCTCTGAATTCCTGCCTGGTAAGCTTTTCCGTAAAATTGACATCGTCCGGCAATTTTCTGATTTGTGGCCCAATAAAAATGCCTTCTTTTAATTTGACATCACTTAACTGGGGAAAGACTTGTCTTAGGTATTTAAATCCATCACCATCTTTATTCAAAGCCTCACAAAGTTTTTCATCAGCCCAAGTTAATGTGAAGAAGAGGCAAAAGGACATTTTGGATCAACAAGAGGTATAAATTTAACATTTTGAGATCCCGGTTGAAATTCTTCTTTCTGGCCTAATTTTTGTTACATAATGCTGATTTATTGCACGACTGTCCCATAAACAAATAAAACAGCAATATTTTGTAAATCCCCCCGAAGTCCCACTAAAATCGTTATAATTTTTAAGTCCTCACATATCCATTATACCTATTGTAGTTTATTATCCAAAATCGTGCTAATATTTTCATAATTTTCTTTCATTGCAACTGAATGGGCAACTGGTATAGAGGGTTTTAAATTTCCATTATGCAATAACACAGCTTTTAAGCTATATTTAGATGCATTTATGAATAAGCGCCACTCACGGGAGGAGAATGTTGAATATCAAGTTCCTGCATTAAGTTGTCTATATCAGTACAAGCGCCACAACGAATTTTCCATACTGTAGAATTCAGAAAACATAGCATTTCTTTTTTGAAATTCGTAATTTTGTTCCTTTGGCCAATAGGTTAAATTCCTTAAGACCAATGACGTCCAAAGAAATAGACCCGCATTTGATTCATAAAAATGAAATAAATAGAATCAAACATCAATTTGTTGTTGTGTATAAGTGGAAAAAGACGGACTGATCGCATAAAGATTAGTTTGCAGTGAAAATTGCAACGCTGTCAGATATCTTCATGAGAGCTTACCAGTGGCGTAGCTATTTTTGAGATAATGTATTATTTGCTATATTTTTTGAGCCCAAATATTAGTATGGTGGATACGACAGTTTTTTTTTGTAAGACCTGAACAGGAACGACTTCACATAGCAAAAGTGAGAGTTTTAATAATAACTTGAAAACAATTAATTTAGATATTATGTCGTGGAAAAGTCTGCACTAAATGGGAAACTTTTTTATTATCAATTTCTCGAAAAACTTTCTTCTTGATAAAACTTGTGTGTTTGTCGAAAAAATAGTTTTCACAACATTTAACTTTAAGTCAGATATACAGAGCATTTAAAAAAATACGAAAAAGTGTATTTCAAAAATTAAAATTTTTGTGGCTGCCGCGGCCGTAAAAAATTAAAAATTTTTTTTTTGAAATTGTTAGTGAACTCCACTTTTTTGAACATCCTGATCTAAAGTTTATTACTATCAAAAATATTTTTTTTTGAACCGCCGACTTTTTATCAAGAAATCAATAATAAAAAAAGTAAATAAATGCATTTAAATGCAAGATGTTTAAAAATAAAATCATCGAAACTTTTTGGTGATTCTAAAGCACCCTGTATAATATTTTACACTATATTTGAAATTTATTTTTTTTATAAAAATTTAAATAACAAGGTTGAAAGTGGTGCGGCATTAATTTTCACCGTGGACACGTGGTTTATAAAAATAAAACAAAGTTTAAAAGTTTGGTATAATTTATTTATAAACGGTAAAATAACAGTCGATATCGTCCTATTTGCTCAAGATATACCTATAATTTTTTACATTTTCATAATTGCTCTACCTGCAATATTTTGCAACTTTTTTTGTTGCACTTGCAGGGGGACTAGCAACAAGTGAAAAAAAAGCATTCTTCTTAATAATTTTTTTGTCATTGAATTGGTTTTGACAAGCTTGGGATCCCCTAGAACTGAAATCCTGGCTACGTGCCTGCAAAAGACATATT